>CATIWQ010223302.1:0-21616 GCA_949673415.1 Euphorbia schlechtendalii | reverse complement strand
ATATAAAAGGGGGAGACGTAATCCCGAGCATGAGGCCGCGCGATGTATATAATAACTTTAAATCGCCGATGTTTTAATTAGGCCACACGGACCTCGCCAAAATCAAATCGAGCATACGTGATATATCCCCTGTGCTAACCTTTGTGGATGCAGGTTAGATGTAAGTTTAGGATTTATTTTCCTTCGGGTATTGCACATATTTTACGGAAAATGTAATTAATAGGGTAGCGGGCGGTTGCATCCCCCGATTTTTGTAGCCTTGTAATTTTATTTTCCGCATTTACTTTCCACATTTACTTACCGTTTTGTGGATGGTTTATTTTTCTGCTTTATGGATGGTTTTTATTTCGCAATACGTGAACCATGCATTTAACTCCAAAAACAACCTAAGTGCGAATATGCATAATTAAAAGAAAACGGTTTTCTGTAGATGTAATATATTGTGATCACTTAAGAAATAAGCAACTTATCCCAGACCCGAATCTCTATGTCTTGGTGGGCCGTCCCCCGGACATTAAGCCTCACAGGACTCTAATTCCTAGAAAGAGCTAATGCAGGTGGTGACTCCACACTGAGAGATGGTGGATTCGGGTTCGAACCGATCTTAAATATTTTTCACTTTTTTCTCTTTTTAATCCTTTTCTCCCGGGTCCCTGACCTAGTGCCTTTTCATCTTTTTCAAACATCCCAGTGGATCGCGCCTATGATCCCCGCACTCTCGGCCCACCGCTCCGTGTCACTCACTCACAAGGAGATCTTGGTGTCTGTGTTCTCATTGACTTCTCTACTGATTATGCCTATTTTGGTGTGGAGAGAGTCAAGATTTACTATAGGCTGCTTATCCACCTTTGATGAAATATCAGTTAGCAGCTTCACCATTTTATCTTATTTTCATGGTTCATCAAGAATTTGGGCATGGTCTCCAAAACCTTCACAATGTTGTGGCCTACATTCTTAGAGAGTTCGACTTCTTTGAGCATGTTGTCAATTTTTCTATTAGTACTCCTCTTTATTTTTGCTTGCTCCTCATCAAACTTATGGAGCTGTGTCACTTGAGATTCCATATTAGAACTCAAGGAACTCAATTGCTCAATCGTAGCATCCACACTACCCTTTATCTTTCTTGTAACAACGTTAGCTAATGCAATAGATGTGGGGATAGAGGAGATGCTTACCCCGAGCTGGGCTGTAGACTTTGTCAAGCCGGTTAAGATGATAGCCATCTTGTCAACAAAACTCTTGGCGCTCTCTTTTGCCAAGTTATTTTGAATAACAAACAAATTACCTTGAATCTTCTCAAACTCTTCGAAGTAGAGAGATTCAGAAGGCAAGCTTATGTGTTGTTTGACCTCAAGCAATTTGGCCTTGGGTCTGGATGACAAGCCCTTCAATTCTTGAGCTAGTAACAAATTCCTTACTGCTCCATCTAACTTAGCATCAATTTTGAGTGCTAGGAATTTCTTCCTTCCCAGCGCTCTTATCTGAGCCAAGATAGATGAATCAACTAAGTTCTCATGGACTTACTCTCTACTGGGTTTAGGTACTTCACGTGCTATAAAATTTACCTCAATATCCTGACCGCTTGCTTTTTCTTACTGAGTAGTGTTCTTAGCATTAAGAACTTCCCTAACTAGAGGGTTTAGAGGGGTAGAAGATGGGTTTAAAGAAAGGGTAGGTTTAGATGAATTTACAGTTGAAGAAATAGGGAGAATGGTTTTGGTTTTCTTGAGTGGAATAGAAGGTACAATGGTTGTACAAGTAATGGTTTATGTTTGGGTTTGTATAGAATAAGAAGGGGTTTGAGTATTATTTACTTGAGGAGAATTAGGAGAGAAAGAATCATGTGTTTTAGTAGGAGAAGAAATGTGAATAGGAGAGTTTTTGGTATTTATCAGATAGGAAGGAATATGAATAGGGGAATTTACAATGTTTGAAGGAGGAGGAGAATTTATTATTGGTATATCAGTATCTACAAGAGTAGAAACTAGGGGAATAGAAGGATTTACAAGAGAAGAGGTTTGAGGATTTATGGAAGAAATAAGGGTAGGATTTATAGGAATATCTTGGTTAGTTGTTTGACTTAAGGATGGGCCAGCTTGAGGTTGCTCAAACTAAGTTTTCCTCAGTTTGAGTGAAAGAGGGTATGGGGATGTTACGATCTGGATGATCAAACTTTCTTGATGGTGGGAAAAGGTGTCCCCCAACATCCTCCTTACTACTCACCACTTGCACATTCTTTTGCAAGGGCCTGTTGGTGGTAGAATGCTTGCGCTAAGTACCCTTTACTTTGGCAAATATATCTTGAATTTCAGTGGCAGCACTAGGACTCTGAGTGTCCTCATCTTTAGACCTCTTGGCCTCACCCTGCTCCTTTGAATCTTCAGAAAAAGTCATTTTGCACTTTCTTTGGTATAGGGACTCATCAACCTCAATTGCATCTTCTTTCTATTTGATTGCATCTCAGCTTGAAGTTTGGCCTCAGCTTCCATTTCAGTTCATGTCTTAGCCTTCATTTTCCTCCTTTGATGCTGGGGATGAGCAGGGGCTTCCTCAGACTTAGGTTTTGTAGGGCTCTTCTCATGAGCCTTGGAAGAGCCAGCCTTTCGATTTAGGGGAAGAGGTGGTGGTGGTGACTTGCTCTAAGATGCTTGAAATTGGTAGCTTGTCAAAATCTTCATTGGCTTCAAAATCCACCATAAAGCCATCCTCTTCTTCCTTCGGGATGTCCACAGGTATTACTATCGATATGAACTTCAGCTTTCACTTTTTCTATACTTTGTTATACCTAGTATGTACTTGGTCATTGGATAGCCTAGTGAACTGACTCAGGTCCAGCTTCTTCTTCACCGGCATCATAATATCTCCGGACTCCCCCAAAAATTGTGAAATATCCACTTTCATTGCCCTCATCAACTTAGTGATGAGGTAACCATAGTGATAGACAGTAGTAAGCTTTATCATGTGGTGAAAAATCACCACATGCCAGTTTAGCTTCTTACCCTCTACCATATGGTAGACCACACACCTTTCAAAGTAGGTGCGGGTGGGTACTAACCCTGTTTTTGGCAGTAGCATCTTGACCACCAGCTCGGGGCAAGCTCTTGCGGTCCATCCCATGTCACTCGCTCTTATCTCCCCTGAGACATAATTGGAGGGGAGTTGTCACTCCCCTAGGATGATAATGGCATCTTCATCGCTAGTTTGCCTAAGTTGAGTGCCTTAATTAGTCATATTGAGAATGCTCCTAATTAGCCTGAAATAGATTAGGGTGGATTTTCCCCCAAACTCCATCAATAGGACATCATTAAGCCCTTGAATAATATAGAGGTTGGCTGGGCCATGAATAGATTAAGGTGGATTTTCCCTTAAACTCCGTGAATTAGAAATGCCCTAATCAGCCCTATAATTGCTGGGCCTTCCATCTGTAGAAAGCCACTGAGGTGATGCTACTTGATAACCCTGTTCATGGTTCTATTCCTTAGCAGTCCCTCATAATCAACCTTAAAGACAAGTCCAAACTCTAAATCATCTACCCACTCCACCTTTGTGAAGAGGGTTCCTTCTTTAAGAGTAAGCTTCTTGGTCTTTCCTTCAACATTGATAATAATTTTCATTATAATAGTGGTATGGAGCCTGAAGGTGGATCTAGTTATCGCCATTTGAGAGAGAGTTTGAGAAAATTTGAGAGAAAAGAGAATTAGGGTTCGAATGTTTCAGATGATTCAAATTCGCAAAAAGTAATCTTTTCTCTTCAACTCTTCAGCTTTTATAGACAGAAGACTTCTCTTAGGGGTACGTGGCGCTTCCTTAACTTATGATCAAAATCAATGCTGAGATTAACATCTACTTAACTACCTCAGTAAAATGGTGAGTTTCAAAGAAAACTATTCCGCTTCACTCAACTTTTTGAAAAACTTAGTATTTTATTTTAACCGTGAAATTGTTTCCCAATGTCGTTACATTAAAATTTAAACGGTGATATTAACATGTCTTCTCAAGGCTTGACCATCAACACTTAACCAAATTTCTGAGACTTTCACTCTTCTTCTTCTTCAATGTAGATTAGCCATACAGATTAATTACCTCAAAGTATTGAATTGCTCCTTTGGCAATGGCTTGGTGAAAATGTCAGCGCGTTGTTCCTTAGAAGCAACATACTCTAGCTTGACATCTCCTCTTAGCACATTATCTCAAATGAAGTGATGTCTGATGTTGATATACTTCATCCTACCATACTGAACTAGATTTTTGGATAGGTTAATTGCGCTCTTGTTATCACACATAACTTTGAGACAATTTGAATTTATACCATAATCTTCCAGTTGTTGCTTAATCCACAGCAGTTGTGCTATGTAACTTCCTACAACCATGTACTCAGCTTCAGCTATACTTAGTGCGACAGAAGTTTGCTTCTTGCTATACCATGAGATAAGACAATCTCCAAAGGAAATGACATCCTCCTGTTGTATTCTCCTTATCGAGCTTGTCTCTTCTATAATTAGCATTTGTGAATCCCCTATGAGTGAAATCTGAGCTGTAGGGATACCATAAACATGCTTCAATCGATCCTTACAAGTACCTGAGAATTCTCTTGATAGTTACTAAGTGAGATTCTCTAGGATCAGCTTGATAATGAGTATAGTAGCACACAACATACTTATGAGCGAGCGACATGGAGCGGTGGGCTGAGAGTGCATGGAGATGAGAAGCGCGGTCCACCGGGATGTTTGAAAAAGGGCACCGGGTCGTGGGACCCGGGAAAAGGTTGAAAGAGAAAGGGAAAAATGTTTTAGATCGGTTCGAACCAGAATCCGCCATCTCTTAGTGTGGAGTCACCACCTAGATTAGCTCTTTCCAAGAATTAGAGTCCAGTTAGGCTTAACGTCCGGGGGATGGCCCACTAAGATAGAGAGATTCAGGGTCCAGGATAAGTTTCTTATTTCGTAAGTGATCACATTATATTACATCTACAATAAACCGTATTTTCTTAGTTGTGCATATTCGCACTTAGGTTGCTTTTAGACTTTATATGCATGATTCATTTATTGCAAAATAATAAACCATCCACAAGGTGAAATAATAAACCATCCAAAAAGTAGTAAGTAAATGCGGAAAATAAAGATTACAAGGCTTCCAAAAATCAGGGGATGCAACCGCCCGCTACCCTATTAATTACATTTCCTCAAAAATATGTGCAATACCCAAAGGAAAAATAAAATCCTAAACATACATCTAACCTACATCCATAAAGGTTAGCACAAGGGATATCACATATGTTCGATTTGATTTTAGTGAGGCTCGTGTGGTCTAATTAAAACATCGACAGTTTAAAGTTGTTATTTTAAATAAAAATAGTTCATTTTTATTTACACGTATGCTATCAATTTTATTAGTGAAAATGATCGCATGGAAAAAGTGAGGTCTACTATCTGAGAATTATTTTAATTCCCTTCGTTGGAGTATTCTAACATAAAAATTAAAAAGAAATAAAATAGAAGATTGAGATGAACAGAATTATTAAAATATTTATAATAATAAATAAAATAATTCCTAGGTTCATAAATAAAAAAATCAGAAAGAGATGAAGCAGATGATGAGCTTGAAATTCGCAATTCTAGGAACTCAGAGGCTTACCCTTGCAGTATGAATCCACTTCAATGTATCCGTTCGATCCCCGGGAGTGTTCCTCGTTCGTTTTGATTTAATTATTGTTTAATGTGGAAAAATAAGTGTTTATTTATCCAAATGATAATCAGACTCGGGTTCTAAATTTGTTTTAGACCCGAGAATATCTGAGGATATTTGAAGAAAAAAAGATGAAGAAATTTGATTTTAAGATGATGAAATTTGGGATTCAAATGTGTTTTGGATCCAAGAAAATATTAGAAGAAAAGAAAATATTTGTAGTATTTGTCTATGTTTTTTTATCTGAAGAATAGAATTTTCTCTGAACTTTCCCAGCCCCCCTCAATCCAAAAATGTCCGACTGTTTATAGAAAAATCTCGAAAAATCTAAAAAAGGAAAAAAAGTTTGGCGACCTCACCAAACTGGTTGGCAAGCTCGCTAGACTCGTTGGCGAGGCTGGCCAAACTCCCTGGCGAGCCTCACCAGTGTCTGGCGAGGTTCGTCAGGCCTTCTGGCGAGCCATGCCTTGCCAAATATTGTGAGGCAGGCTCCGAATCCAGTTCTCGGTGGCATTTACAAATTTTTTTTGTGTATTTTTTTATTTTTTTAGCTAATTTCTTAATTAAAATCCTTTTAAATTTAGCGACGAGGAAGATCGTCGAACGGTGGAAAAAAGTGTGATTCGAGGATAAATATCCTGAAAAGCCATCATCATTGAACGTGCGAGCTGGTACAAAATCTCATGCTCACAGCTACCCCTCATGTGATCATCGCTAGTTGTAAAACTAGTATGATCACATGAAAAGAGCATAGGGATAGAGAGAATACCTGACCGGTGTGGTTAGTGACTTCTTGTTCCCAATTGGTGATAACATAGGCCTTCCTTTCTGGCGCTATGTCTTCATAGGGTTATCCATCTCTTTCTGCGATGTCCCTTTAGTGGTTACCAACCGTTTCATTCTTCGGTTAATAAATGAGACTGTTTCCTTCTTCATCCATTGAGATAACCGTTCCCTTCTTCGATTATGTTTTGAGTTAAATTGTTTCCTGTGACACATTAGAAAGAGATATGGTTAATACATTTTATGATGAATGTATTAATTATTTGATTGAGTTTATGCGAAGCAAAAATTTTTGCCTCTTCAATCAAAAATTAAAACCAAGGTAAGTAAGTTTAATAGAAATCCGAGGATGTCTTGAAAATTGCTCTATTATTTTGTGATGTCGCAATGTTGACTTTAGGCTTGAGTGGGCCATCGTCTTGTTTGTAGGTTCCTCATGTGGAGGTGGGGGTTCTTATTTATCGGGATAGTGTTACCCTAGTTCAGCATCGTTTTTGCCTGTAAATGTCATGATGCGAATGTAATGTATGCATGAATAATTTTTATCATATCATGTATGTTCATTTGTTATAAGCGTCGTGGGCTTCATCCATTGAGGAGCTTTCTCTTGTGCTGGTGGTTGGTTGCCCCTAGGGTTTATCTTACTAGGGATTCCATTGATGACTTCCTGAAAGCGATGACCATGGGTTTGTTGAATTAGATTCAAGTTCATAGCTTGGATTTGATTTGAGGAAAGTCTGGATAAATCGTTGATCTTGAATTGTGTTGGTGATGATCGCTTGGAAGTTGTTTTGCCTAAAGTGTTGAAGGTATATGATGCCTCATACTGTTCTGAGGAGGAGATGATGAATTTGATATTTCTTTGGTTCTAATTTCTGCATAGATCCCCCTTGCGGGTTTTCAATCTATCGAACCTCGTCTTAATTTTTGCCTGCACCGCCCTTTCAGGTTTTCAATCTAGCAAACTCATTTTTCTTTATTTAATTCTTTATTTTTTAATTTTTTTAGATGTTTTCTTGTGATATTCTACCATTGGCATGCAAGCAATCAAAATAAGCATAAGCATAAAGATTCAGCAAAAATGACAATTCATTGATGAACTTAATAAGGGTATAAATGTTTCAAATGATTTGACTTATGTCATCAATTAGCCCTTTCAGGTTTTCTAACCAATGTTGCTCTCTCGATGTCCTAAGTTTTGCCTGAGCCGCCCTTTTCGGGTTTCCAACTCAGTGGACTATTCTTTTTATGGTTTGAAAAGAGGCCCTAATTTTTGCTCAACTAACAGAGTGTTAATTGACAGGCTAAATACAAATTTATTTTTTCTATTTGTACTACTTTTTAGAGATTTATTTCTATCACCTATGAGTGATAGCAATTGTGTAAGACTTGGTTGATTTGGTAGATCAATCACCGTCCATGTCCACGACTTCATTTGTTGTCTCATTCAGCAATGTTGATCGATTGGTTGGTGCTCGCACCACTTCGTTGGCTTGACGTGTATGTGATGATGAGTCTTGATCATTGGTGTTTCTTGTGATGATTGCCCCACAAATAGTAGCGAGCTGCGTGAAGGAGTTGTTGACGTGTTCAACAATCGCCGTCCATATCCACGACTTCATTTGTTGTCTCGTTCAGTAATTCTGATCGATTGGTTGGTGCTCGCACCACTTCGCTGGCTTGATGTGTATGTGATGATGAGTCTTGATCTTTGGCATTTCTTGTGATGACTGCCCCACAAATAGTAGCGAGCCGCGTGAAGGAGTTGTTGACGTGTTCAACAATCTGACTCCTTCTTATCTTTTGTATTTTGTTTGATTATCCCATGAATGGTAGTGATATGTGTGATGGAGTTGTTGACATGTTCAACTATCTAACTCCTTCTTTGTGTTATTGTGCCAGTAGTGATGTAGTTGTCGACGTGTTTAACAATCTGACTCCTTCTTTGTGGCATTACGCCAGTTGTTTGGACTCATGAATTGTTGTGATGGAGTTGTTGACGTGTTCAATAATCTAACTCCTTTGTGGCATTACATCATTTATTTGGTCTTATGAACAGAGTTTTTGATGTGTGCAATGATCCGACTCCTTCTTTGTGGTATTGTACCGGTTGTTTGGTCTTGTGAATGGCTGTGATGGAGTTGTTGACGTGTTCAATGATCTAACTCTTTCTTTGTGACATTGTGCTAGTTGTTTGGTCCCAACTTGTTTGGTCCACAATTTAGCCTTATTCTAGCTCCGATCCTTTTGATCTTTGCATGAGTCAGTGGATGTTTCGTGCTTGGAGATCTTTCCAATGATCTTTCATCCTTGTATGATGAGGTAATTGTTATCACGGATTGTCTAAGTACATATATTTATCTCTCACTTTCTCTCAAGAGTCAAATCATTTGAATTTATTTTGGGGAATCCATTCATACCCAAATTAATTTCATGAAATGATGTGTCACATGTGCTAAAAACAATACGTATATGTTTATGAGAATGCGTGATGACATTGCTAGAATATCGAGTAAGTAAACAAAGTTCAATTTATTCAACAAATAATCCAAAAGCCCTGTGGGTAAAGTAGATTAAATAATCATTCCTCATGCTAGTCCCCCCTAGAAGTATCAATGGATTCGAAGTGCTCTATTCTATCTGCCGTTTGAAACACTACTTGATAACTCGAGAAGATGTCTGATCCAAACTTGTTCCTGTATGATGGAAGTGCAACATCTAGAAGCTTAGTTATCATCTTTGGTAGAGTCAAGTGAGCCCTAAGCCTCTCACCCTGCCTTTGCCTTATAGCCTCCAGATGTTGCATTGTGGTTTCCATTTGACTGTTAAGTGAGTGTGCAGGTCACCAGATCCTACGTACTTCTCAAACTATGACATTACGAAGTTTGGGGGCAAGCTATCTTCATCCCCGATTACCAGTTGTGCAAGGTATGTTTTCCTTAGGTCACCACCGTGAGTGGCCAAGAACTGTTGCCATTGTTCCGCCATTCTTGGATATTGGAGGATGGCATTCCCTGCGCTTGGATAAAAGTTATACTACCCTTGGGGAAATGATGTAAAATGGGGCAGTTGAGGTGTTTGGAGTTGTGAGGCAACAGACGTACTCCAAGTGGGAATAGGCTATTGGTAGAAGGGCCTTGGTGCGAATGCTGGCTGGACAGTTTATCCAGGGAAGAATTGGGAAGGATTGGCAAAGTTATATCCTGGCTGCCCATTATAAGCCTGGTTCAACCGACTTTGTTCTGCCCCGAATTGATAAAAGGTAATTGGGGGCGCCATGTGAGGTGGGAGGTCCTTGGTGCTGTAAAGGGTGACCTTCGAGTTGGACATTGTATCCCGGGCCCTCCCGATGTGTTGGAGAATGAGCGTTGCTAGCTATTCGTTATTTGCAAAGGCATTCAAGGCAGCTGTAATCTTGGCTCTCACCGGCGACTCCTGAGAATTTTATCCCGTGAGGACACGGTGATCCTCTCTTGCCCCTTCTTCCTGTTGGTTGGCCATGAGAGATGTGCGGTGAATTGAATCTGAGTCTAAACCCGAGACCTCACTTGAGTCAGTATACGGAACCCCCTCCAGATTGGCCATGATCGGAGAAATGAGTGAGATGTTTAATGTTATGGCTACATTCACAAGGGGTTAGCATGCCATGATGTGAAATAACATGTATGTCAATCCATTTGAAACAAACAGGTTAGTTGTTAGGTAAAGATGAAAATAGGTCGACATGAAAATCCAACAACGGGGGTTGGACTTGAGATTTGTACAATGTCTGTGTGACATCGTAATATGAGTGATGTAAGTGAGGTGACTAAGCTACCTGTGTTGTAGTAGGTCAATGGTTTGAGGTTTTGTACTATGACTAGGTCTCATGGAATGAGGAGGTCAAAATTGTTTCGGGTAAGCGGTGTGACATAACCTAATAAAATGAAAACAACTACAGTATGAATGATTTGGTTATTTTGCCCAATTAAGGTGAAGTTTTTGGATACATATGTAGTCATCACTATTTGAGGGTATGTGGTGATACGTGAATTATTGCCTCATGTGGGCAGATGATTCGAGTATGAAGCATACACCCTTGAAGATTTGGTAAGGTAAGACTTTTGAAGTAAGTTCGCCTCGTGTGGGCTTAGGTTAGGAAATCAACTAGGATATCCTTTAACGTGGGGAACATGGTTTTGGGGAGGTATTTGCCCCGTTTAGGCTTTTGGTGTGTATAATTGCCCCGGAAGGGCTATGAATTGGATATTGAGTGGACATCTCATGGGTAATGTGGTGGAAATGTTATTGCCTCTTACGGGGCTAAGTGTCGGATGTCAAGTGGACATCACGCAATAAAAGAAAGGTATGTTTGCCATGTACAGGCTAATAGCGGGATGTCAAGTGGACATCTCACTGAAAAAGGGGTAAGTGATGTTCCTAAGTGGTTTTATGTTGTCCTAGGGTGACACGATCTAAAGTGTCAACTATGCATAAGTGTAGGTGACATTTACTTGGTATCATGATGATGAGAAGATGCTATGTTACATCATTATAAGTGTGTGTGTTCTAGTGTCTGCACTAAAATTCGTGGTTAGCATGACATTTGTTCAATGACAAAGTGAAAGCAGTGTACACATAGCACATAGCATGCAAGGTCCAAACTTCCAACCATACAACTCCCTTGTGTAGGGTTTTCGGCTAGACTCTGTCCTAAGTTTGGTTCATCTTAGTACCGCGAGGATACTAAGGAGCGCACCTGCAAGAAAATAATGCATGATCGCGTGTTTGGGTAACACCCTAGGGAAAATGCCTATAGCTTATTTACATGAGGGTTATAAATGGGTTGCTGATGTAGAAGGTTCTTGTTGCACTAAAATACACTCCAAGCCTCTCCCCAAATGGGTTGAGGGAGGTACATGTGATATGGAAACAAGTGCTCCACCCACTAAAGTACTATCTTTTCTCAGGGAGGTAGATTAGTACTAGAGAAAGCTTTGCGGTAATAGGGTACCTTAAACTTATAGGCTAACCCCCTCTATTGCAATGTGAAATTATGAATATGTCATAAGTAAGAGAAAACAGAATAATGTGATCAATAATTTTCGACACTTATCCAAAATCTAAAACCTTTGAAAAATAAGTTTTTTGAAAAATCCCCAGTGAAGTCGCCACTGTGAGCGGGTGATACGGAGCGGTGGGTTGAGAGCGCACAGAGATGAGAGGCACAATCCACCGGGGTGTTTGAAAAAGGGCACTGGGTCATGGGACCCGGAGAAAAGGTTGAAAGAGAAAGCGAAAATGTTTTGGATCGGTTCGCACGCGAATTCGCTGTCTCTTAGTGTGGAGTCACCACCTGGATTAGCTCTTTCCGGGAATTAGAGTCCTGTGAGTGGACATTGGCTTCGGATGCTCCTTATCAAACTTCTTTAGGAATTCTTTGGCATACTTCGCTTGATTGATGAAGATTCCATCTTCAGTCTGCTTAATTTGAAAACTAAGGAAAAAGTTGAGCTCTCCCATCATAGATATTTCAAACTCACTTTTCATTTGCTTGCTGAACTCCTTGCACAGCTTCTCATCAGTTGCTTCAAATATGATATCATCAACATATATTTGGACAGCAATACATCTTCTTTTCTTCACATGATAAATAGAGTTGTATCTACCTTCCCTCTTTCATAGCCTTTGCTGATTAAGAAATTATTCAGCCTTTCATACCAAGCTCTTGGTGCCTGCTTCAATCTGTAGAGAGCTTTCTTCGATTTGTAGACATGCTCAGGATTCTTCGGATCTTCAAAGCAAGGAGGCTGGCGAGCATACACTTCTTCTTGAATGAATCCATTCAGGAATGCGCTCTTGACATCCATTTGAAACAGTTTGAAGTTCATATGAGATGTGAAAGCACATAGGATTCGAATTGCTTCAAGCTCAGCTAAAAGACCATAAATCTCATCATAATCGATGCCTTCTTGCAGATTGTAGCCTTACATAACAAGCCTAGCTTTGTTCTTGACAACAGAGCCATCTTCATCTAGCTTATTCTTGAAAACCCATTTAGTTCTGATGATTGATTTCCCTTTAGGCTTAAGAACTTGATCCCAAAAATCATTACGCTTGAACTAATCCAGATCCTCTTGCATTGTGATCATCCAAAAATCATCTCCTTCTATATCTTCAAACTTCTTAGGTTCGATCAACCAAATGAAGGTTGGATAACTCATCAGCCTACCAAGCTGAGCTCTCGTCATCACTGGATTAAGAACATCATCAACTATACTATCTAGCAGATAGTTACAATGAATTCTAATCTCTCTTGGTAGACTCGAATCAACTGCTGGAGGATCGATAATGGGTTACTGAGGTGGATGTTGATCTTCGCCATCGTTGAAGTTGATTGAAAGATCATCATCATCTTTGACTTCCTCAGCTTCAAGTTCTTGCGCTAGGTTGGGCAGCACAGAGAGTGGCATATTAAGTGGATCTTCTTTCTGGGGTACTCCTTTATCTTCATCAAATGGACATCTATCTGCATTGTTAGTTTCATCAAAATCTACATACATAGACTCCTATAATAGGCTAGTTCTTTTGATATATATTCTATGTGCCCTACTGTTAGTTGAGTATCCCAGAAAGATACATTCATCAGACTTAAGGTCAAACTTACCTAGTTACTCCTTGTTGTTAAGAATAAAGCACCAACTGCCAAATGATTTGAGATGACCAATCTTAGGCTTGAGCCCTCGCCAAAGTTCATAGGGTGTTTTCTCCAAAATTGCATAGTTAAAACCCAATTGAAGATATAACAAGCTGTGTTTATAGCTTCTCCCCAAAAATAATTTAGTAGATTTTTATCACTCAGCATGGATCAAGCCATTTCAACTATGGTTCTATTCTTCCTTTCTACAACCCCATTTTGTTAGGGTGTATAGGGAGAAGAGAAGTTCTTGTCAATGCCATGCATTGAATAGAATTCTTTGAAATGGAAATTCATGAATTCATATCCATGATCACTTCGGATTCCACTGATTTTAGTTCCTATTCCATTCATTATGCGATAACTAAGCTTGATAAAAGATTCATATGTTTCGTGTTTGCTACTCAGCAAGACTACCCAAGTAAATCTCGTGAAGTCACCACAACCATCAACGAAAATCTCTTATAACCCATGCTCATAGGCTGAATTGGGCTTAATAGATCTAGGTGGAGGAGCTGCAACGATCGCTTAGTTACTACATGATTTATTATCTTAAAAGATTTCTTAACTTGCTTACCTAATTGGCAAGCTAAGCACAGTTTATCCTTTTCAAAGCTGATGTTGGGTAAACCCATAACTAATTGCTTTTTTTTAAGTTTGGATAGAATTCTCATATTTATATGACCCAACCTTTTGTGCTAAAGCCACGAATTATCCTCCTTAGATACAAGACACACATTAGTGGAGCCAGGGGATAAATCAATCATATATACATTATTGAATTTAAGAGTAAAGAGAATAGTAAAATCAATCTTATAGTCAATAACTGAACAGCCTGCTTAGTTGAATGTAACCATTTTGCCTTTATAACAAAGCTGGGCCACACTAAGCAAGTTGAACTTCAAACCTTCAACTAGAGAAACCTCCTCGATTGAAGGAGAGACACCAACAGTGCCACAACCTACAATCTTGCCTTTTTAGTTATCTCTAAAAGTGGCACTTCCATTTCTTTTGTGCTCCAATGAGATGAACTAGTTTTCATCTCTTATCATATGCCTTGAGCATCCACTATCCACATACCACATTCTAGAGTGATCAGCGAATCTAAGGCTCACTTGCAAAATAGTTACATTTTCTTAGGTACCCATGCTTTCGAGCTGGGTCCTCCCATGTTAGCAGTGCTTAAATTACTCCAGTCATACTCGTGATAGTAACCATTTTTATACCTACACACTATTGTGGCATGTCCAGCTTTCCCACAAAAACTACACGCCATTTTTGTTTTAGGTTGGCTCACTTTCTTCTTTTTAGAGGAATTGTTCCTCTTAGATTTGCCAGTTTGGTTACTCAAAGGTTGGATGTTGGCTGGAGGAGGATCCTGTTTCTTTGTTAAAGTTGTTACTTCAGCACTCAACTCATCTAATTGCTTAGTGAGCTTGCTGGTTGAACAATCTTGATACTATGCTTTTTCTTGAAGAAAGCGGATATCAAGAGATAAGGAAGCGACAGTGTCTTCCAAATCTTCACTTCTCCTCACTAGCTCTTTGATGTTTTTCATCGACCTGTTAGTTAGTTTCATAGAGAGCCTGGGTGAATTCTTCAATGGACAAGGAATTTCAAGATGTACCTCTTCTTGAGGAGCCATTCCCTTGTTACACTCAGCTTCAGAGGCAGTAGCGGTTAAATCTCTACTAGAGGTAGGTGCTGAGCCTTTGCCCCTTTGATTTTTGATGGCCATAAAGTAGAGATTGGCTCAATCAGTTTCTTCCTCATTAGACGATGAGGATTCTTCTGAGTCGCTCCATGTGGAAGCAAGTGCCTCATTCTTCTTATTGAACCTCTTCTTGACTCTATCCTTCTTTTCCTTTGGATAGCTAGATTGAATATGGCCTTTATCTCCATAGCCAAAGCACTTGATGTCTTTATTATGCTCCATTTTTGGTCCTTCCTTTGCTCTATGCTGGTGCTAAGGAAATTGTTTTTAGCGGGAAACATCTTCTTGTTAAACTTCCCATCCTTTTTCATGAAGTGTTTGAAATGCCTGGTCAGAAGGGCTATTTGCTCATTAGAGTCATAGCTGGTGGACTCATCAGATGAATTAGCTTTTAGGGTAATGGCTTTGCCCTCTCTTTCCTTGCCTCGAATCCTTTTGGAGTTATCAGAATACTTCCTCAGAGACATTTCATGAGTCATCAAAGTGCCTATCAGCTCATCATAGCTATAGGTTTTCAAATCATGAGCCTCCTCAATAGCGCTCTTCTTGGAGTCCCATTCTAAGGTAAGAGTGCGCAGAATCTTCACGAGCTCCTCCTTGGTGAACTCCTTTCCTAATCTCTTCAGTTCATTAATGATGATAATGAACCTGGAACTAATTCTTTGAATACCCTCACTGGCACCCATTGAGAACAACTCGCACTCCCTCAACATGAAATTGATGTTTAACTCCTTGACCTTATATGTCCCCCCATAGGTACTCTTCAGCTTCTTCTAGATTTCCTATGCTATCTCGCATCCTGAGACCTTGTTAAACTCAGTAAGATCTACCGCACAATATAAGTAGTTAATCACTGCGGCATTCTCCTTGAGAAGCCTCATATCAATGTCATCATAGTCCTTTAGATCTATTAGAACATGAATTTCATTCCTCACAATAGTGGGAACTCTGGGGCCAAGGTCAATCACGAGCCAAGCCTACATGCTTTGCGATTGAATGAAGTTTTTCATGTGATTTTTCCAGAATGTGTAATGATTACCATCAAAAAGTGGTGGCCTGGTTGCAGACATTCCCACCTTTAGGGGAATTGCCTAACCTGAGCAAAAACTGTAAATGTTGTAAGCCATTTATGGATTTTTACTCAAAGACTCTTAGTCAATAAGTTGAGCACTTGCTCTGATACAACTTATAAACTTATAAACTGCTTAGCTTCGCTGGCACAGTTTTTCTTCAATCTTTCGTTGAGTACTCTACTTAGCTTGGATCTATTTTTCAAGCAAAACACTTAAAGATAGATAGAATGATGAATGAACTGGGCGCAATAAAAGCTAAAGCTAAAGTTTGGAACTTCAACACCTGGTTTTATCCTGGTTTGGCCCCGAGCCTACCTCCAGTCCCCTGATTCCTTCTCCAAGCTTCAATCCACTATTATTCGTTCCTTACTTAGGCGAAGTAGCCTTTACAGTGGGTAAACATGATTTTATAGAAAGTACCTTTCTATCTAACTACCACTCAACTCTATTTGGGTACCCTTCCCAAACTAACACTCAGATTTGAAATGAAAGTTGCGACCTGAATTCAACTTATAAAATGTTGAATCCTTACAATGTTAAATCTAAGTTTGATTCTCTCTATTATAAACAGATTTGAAATGGTCGTTTACTGGTTGCTTGAATTTGGAATTTCTTGAAGCTAGGAGTATTTACGTAGAGTTTTAGCTCTTAAAGAAATTCGAGATGATTCACCAAGTTTGAACATCTGCTTCTATCTTCTATTTATACTTGAAGCTTTGTGAAGTAGTCATTGCAAACTTTTCATCCTTGCAGTTCTTTAATTTCTCTTCTCTTCATATCTTTTGAATCTTCCCATTGGAGATAGATTCAAGGATGTTTAGAGATAGATATTTGAATGTTAAGGCATGATAAAATTCCGTTGATAAATTCTCATTTATCTTCATGAAAATTGGATTGAGAGAGAGGCCCGTGAAATGCAACGTGGAGTCGTGTGATTAGTTGACATTGCTGACACTTGCAGAGATGAGCAAAGACACTGAGAAACAGCGCATGTTAGAGAATTCCTTTTTCTTGGACTTTAGTGAAGAATCACCAAAATTCTGTACAGACACCTTTTTGAATTGTGACGACCATTGTTATTCTTCTTTAATTTCAGCCCTTTTTAACCTGAAAAGCATCGAAAGAGTATTACGTTTCTCATAGAATACATTAGCAGCGTAGGTGTCATTTAATTCTCTAAGTGTCAAGGAATTCAGCTTTTAATCAATAAAAGCTAACTCAACATAGCCGAGTCGATATTCTTCTAAACTATGTAGTACTCAGTACAGATTCAACTTTTCCTACTCTAAGCCGTAACTTAATTAATTACTCAGCAAACTAAGTTGTTTTTCCTTAAACAAACTCAAGTAAGCATTGTTAATTAAGAGTATACTTAGCACTTAATTAATTTCACTATCCTAGTCAGTTTGTTATTTCCAAAACATTTAAGTACTATGAAGTACAATTATATTGGTTTCTACACTTACTCTAAGCCATAATTGAATCACAACACAGTAAACTGAGTTCTTTTTCATTAAACAAACTCAAGTAAACTTGTTTAATTAAGAGTCTATTTAGTACATAATTAATTTCACTATCCTAGACAGTTTGTTATTTCCAAAAAATTTTAAGTACTATGAGGTATTATTAACTTGGGTTCAACAATCTCCCCCATTTTGGAATGGATAACAAATCATGTAGTAGAAGAAATTAATTAAACAAATAGTTTATAGATATAAGAATACCTGATGAGTGATGTAAAACTCCCAAATGCTAAGTGAACACCTTAAGTAGTATAGACTCCCCCATATGAAGTATATATTCTTCAGTCACCATAACTCCCCCATACATAGAGGAATTTTCTTTAATCTTGGGACTTTGTCTTACTCAGCCTCCTTGAGGTTGGACATAGTCAATTCCTACAACAATTTATAAGCAGAAATAACATTGTATATGAAACCAGTTAAGAAGCTCTTAACTAAGATAGAATAAACTTGTAATTTTTCATTAATAAAAAAGACTTAGTAAGATATCAAATTGTGTCCTATACTAATTGATTATAAGCTACAACGTTATTACAAGTTTTTCTATACTAAACTAAGGCTATCTACGAGTGTGCTACTAAGAAGATGATTATCAGCCACCTTTGGAATATTGGTGATAATGTTGTTGATGTTGTAGTTGTTGTTACTATTTCTGAGGATGTTGAGGCCTTGGTGAAATTCTGGATCTATATTGTTGAACCGCCCTTTGAGAATCTTCAACTACTTTCTCCCCCTTTGATATTTGTGCCTTAACCATTTATTCGAGAGAGATATATTAAAGGAGTCAATTACAACTTAAAAATGCTCTTGCTTCCCTAAGATGCCTAGCGAAATCTCTTCCTCCAACTGCTCCTTTCCTTTCAATGAAAGGATGTCTTGATCATTAAGTTCTTGCAGAAGCAAGTGATAACATCTGGTTAGATGAGCAACTTGATTGAAGCCTTGCCAAGCAAACTGTTGAAAGCATTATAGGAGACCTTTAAAATCTAATGCAGAGAGACTTATCTTTAGTTTTGCTTCCATATCAACAATCCTTGGGAACATGAGGTTGATTGTCTTCGTTGTGTACTCAATGTCCCTTATATCAAACAATCTAGTTGTTATTAGTTGATCCACATTCCCTTGAATTTCATGAAGATAATCCTTCAAGGCATTTAGTTTCTTGTGTATAGTGAGTCCGCTATCAGGATCAATGGACTCAATTGGCTTAGGAAATAGTTTTCCCATTGCTTCTAGTAAGGCCTTTTGTGCTTTCTTCACTAAATCATCTATATTTTTGTTGATAAGTTTGCAGGCTGAGTTAAGTTTATCTTCAAGTGCATCCATGTTTAGCACAGGCTTTGCCATTGTCTTCATAGTAGTTTCAACCAATTTAACTACTCTATCAACTTTGGTGTCATAGGTGACCATCAACTTGGACAGTTTCTCCATAAGCTCACACATGTTATGCTCGAGATCCTTGTTGCCATCAATCTTCTTGGATAATTTGCTGATTTTATTATCTATGATGGTCTTTATTTTGGCTTGCTCTTTGACAAACTTGTGAAACTACGCATTTTGAGTTGCCAAGGTGGCATTCAAACTAATCAGCTATTCTGGTGTAGCATCTATACTACCCTTCACTTTTCCTACCAATAAATTTGCAATGACAGTTTGGAATAGAAGAGACGGCAGTATTGAGCTAAGCTGTAGAGTTAGTCAGCCAGGTTAAGATTAGAGCCATCTTGTCCACTAGGCTCTTTATGCTTTCCTTTTCTAAATGGTTCCTCATTATGTAGAGGCTCCCTTGAATTTTCTTGAATTATTAAAAATAAATTCATTCAGAGGGGATGCTGGAATGCTCATCAAACTCTGGAAGCTTTGCCTTCTTTTTCACGGATAAGTCCATCAAATCATATGCCAGTAGCACTTGTCTTATTGCACCATCAAATTCAGCATCAGTTTGGAGAGTTGGGAATTGCTGCCAGGCCAACTTACTAATCTTAGCCAAAATGGCTAAATAAGCCAAACCCACTTGTATAGGCTTGCTTCTGCAGGGAGTTGCTTCCACAGTTATAAAACTTACCTTGGCAACTGTTTGCCACTTTTCTAGTGATAAGTTTAATAACTTTTTCACAAAGAGTTTGGCTATATATTAATGGTGCCAAAAACTTGTTTGCGTAAAGTATAGGTGTTGTCAATACCTCTTATCAAATAGAAAAATGATGATAACTACAAGTATACAGTTGCAATGTAGTTTTAAAAGATATCGATCGCACAGGGAAGGACTAGCTCTAAATATCAACAAGGAAGACAAAAGAAAGAAAATAAAATATATTGATATTTTGGATAGGAGGGTTAGAGTGAAGAATGAGTTAATATAGATTTTCCCTTCGAAATAAGGATAGCAGAGAAAACATGCAAGTTCAACAAAGATGTTACGATTTACTAAACTAATCTAACAGACTCAGTTCAAAATACCTAGATGTTTAATTATTCACTACAAAGCAACGCATGAAATAACTTTTCTAAACCTAGCACAAACGAATTAAGACAATTATATAAACCTGGACAACATCAATACTATGCTTAGTACAGGTCGCTCTCACATAGCCACATTTAGAAAGTTACCATTCCAAAAATGTTGGCTCACTAAACAGTGTTATATCACAGATCCAATGATTATACACAATATTGTTAATCCCGAAACTACTCTTAAAATTAACTCCAACGCATATAACTTGATTAATATAAAAGACTTAACACAAAATACGCATTATGTCACATACACATATCATAAACTTCGAAATAGAAAGTATAAGTAGAAAGCAAAGAAAAGTTGTAAGGTATGCAAGTGAAAGCTAAAGTTGATCAAACCGTATCCACTCTTTAATGGGAGTCGTCAATTCCCACAATTCCTACATCTAATTTGAATTCGATCTCGGCCGGTACAGAACCTCCGCTAGGATGCTATTCTTTGCGAATGTCGAACAAATGAATATTGAAGAATGAAAACTTTTACTGGTAAGTGATTTGCAAGTACACTTATACAACAATCGCTCGAGAACATAGAGAAATCTAGTGATCGAAATAAGGATTCGAATCACTTAAACAATTTCTCGCTAACACTTATGAATGTAGCAGATTCTCTATCTATACACACACTATATCTCACTCATGCACTCTAATACACCACTTGCTGCACAAAATTGTAAGGTTTAGAGCCCTATTTATAGAGTTCAAAGGGTTGCGTCTATCCATATGAAGAGTTGTGTCCATTGGTGAACGATTGGATCACTTCAATGTGATTGGTTGAGAAGCTTTAATCTAATCCATAATGGATAGGCACTTTTTCATGATTGGTTGATTTCTGATTGGTATCTATTCATTGGTAGTTGATGACGGTTAATCATTCTTATCTGGCGGTTGGTAGTTAAGAATATTAAACCAGAAAACCATTGAAGTCATGACCGCGATATAAAAGTCATGACCGTGAATCTATGATTGGTAGACTTCTATTTTGAAGAAGAAAAAGTCACGACCGTGAATGATTGTCGCGACCATGAATTGCATTTTTCTTCAAAATTCTCCTTATAACTTCACCGATCTTTTACAGCTTCGATCCTAAGCGAAATCTTTAAATTCCAC
The DNA here is from genome assembly GCA_949673415.1 of Euphorbia schlechtendalii. Lineage (NCBI taxonomy): Eukaryota > Viridiplantae > Streptophyta > Magnoliopsida > Malpighiales > Euphorbiaceae > Euphorbia > Euphorbia schlechtendalii. The sequence continues at coordinate 535 of CATIWQ010223302.1, read as the reverse complement.
GCATCTTTTTGCACCTTTTTCACTCTTTTTTCATAGAATTCCACTTTAGATCATTTTACTCCTAAGATTTACCTAGTTTCTACATTTGCATAAAAAAACAACTACATACCACATGAAATCTTGTATATGAAGTATAAAAATGACTTAAACTATAGCATTTAGTGTGTAAAATTGATATGATAATAAGTGTAATTATACACTTATGATACCCCCCACACTTAACTTTTTCCTTGTCCTCAAGGTAAATTCAACAGAAGTGTATAAATTGGTAAACAATTTCGTACCTCATTTGGCGAAAGACTATTGCAGTGAGTACCACATTCCACCTTGCAAAAGATTTCAAGTAGAAGTTTGAAATTTCCCACAAATTAGTAATGTGCAATTTATTTAGTTTAGTTGCATACCTTTGCTCTTAATGGAGAGTCAACTGAATCGCATCTTCATATAAGCGTTATATGCATACTTGAATATTACCTTCTCTTAAGCATAGTATAAAGTATAAAGGACATAGAAAGCACTCTTTGATTAATTTCTC
>CATIWQ010223280.1:0-50918 GCA_949673415.1 Euphorbia schlechtendalii | reverse complement strand
AAAATGCAACCACTGAGAGTGTTTTAGCATCCTAGGTTACCTAAAAATGCCTTGAGAGAAATTAATCAAAGAGTGCTTTCTATGTCCTTTATACTTTATACTATGCTTAAGAGAAGGTAATATTCGAGTATGCATATAACACTTATATGAAGATGCAATTCGGTTGACTCTCCATTAAGAGCAAAGGTATGCAACTAAACTATATAAATTGCACATTACTAATTTGTGGGAAATTTCGAACTTCTACTTAAAATCTTTTGCAACGTGGAATGTGGTACTCACTGCAATAATCTTTCACCAAATGAGGTACGAACTTGTTTACCAATTTATACACTTCTGTTGAATTTACCTTGAGGACAAGGCAAAAGTTTAAGTGTGGGGTATGATAAGTGTATAATTACACTTATTATCATATTAATTTTACACACTAAACACTATAGTTTAAGTCATTTTTATACTTCATATAAAAGATTTCACGTGGTATGTAGTTGATTTTTATGCAAATGCAGATACTAGGTAAATATTGGGAGTAAAATTATCTAAAAAGGAATTCTATGAAAAAAGAGTGAACAGGGTGAAAAAAGGTGCGTGGAACTTAAAGATTTGGCTTAGGATCGAAGCTGTCAAAGATCGGTGAAGTTACAAGGAGAATTCTGAAGAAAAATGCAATTCACGGTCGTGACAATCATTCACGATCGCGACTTGTTCTTCTTCAAAATAGAAATCTGCTAATCAAAGATTCACGGTGCCACTTGTATATCACGATCGTGACTTGGATGGTTTTCTGGTTTAATCTTCTTAACTACCAACCGCCAAATAAGAATGATCAACCACTATCAACTACCAACGAATAGACAGCTATCAGAAATCAACCAATCATGAAAAGGTTCCTATCCATTGTGGATTAGATTGAAGCTTCTCAACCAATCACATTGAAGTGATGCAATCATTCACCAATGGACACAACTCTTTGTTTGGATAGACGTAATCCTTCAAACTCTATAAATAGGGCTCCAAACCTTACAATTTCATGCAGCAAGTGGTGATTAGAGTGCGTGAGTGAGATATAGTGTGTGTATAGATAGAGAATTCGCTACATTCATAAGTGTTAGCGAGAAAATGTTTAAGTGATTTGAATCCTTATTTCGATTACTAGATTTCTCTATATTCTCAAGCGATTTTTGTATAAGTGTACTTGCAAATCACTTATCAATAAAAGTTTTCGTTCTTCAATATTCGTTTGTTCGATATTCGCAAAGAATAGCATCCTAGTGGAGGTTCTGTACGGGCCGAGACCGAATTCAAAGCAAACGCAGGAATTGTAGGAATTGACGACTCCCATTAAAGAGTGGATACAGTTTGATCAACTTTAGCTTTCACTTGCATACCTTACAACTTTGTTTTGCTTTCCACTTATACTTTCTATTTCAAAGTTTATGATATGTCTATGTGTCACAATGCGTATTTCATGTTAAGTCTTTTATATTAATCAAGTTATATGCGTTGGAGTTAATTTTAAGAGTAGTTTCGGGGTTAACAATATCGTGTATAATCACTGAATCTGTGATATAACGTTGTTTAGTGAGCCAACATTTTTGGAATGGTAACTTGCTAAATGTGGCTATGTGAGAGCGACCCTTACTAAGCATAGTATTGACGTTGTCCAGGTTTATATAATTGTCTTAATTCATTTGCGCTAGGTTTAGAAAAGTTATTACGTGTGTTGCTTTGCAGTGAATAATTGAACATTTGGGTATTTTTAAACCGAGTCTGTTAGATTAGTTTAGTGAAACGTAACATTTTTGTTGAACTTGCATGTTTTCTCTGCTATCCTTATTTTTTAGGGAAAATCTATATATTTAGATTCTCTAATTTTTCATATCTATATTAACTCATTCTTCATTCTAACCCTCCTATCCAAAATATCAATATATTTTATTTTCTTTCTTTTATCTTCCTTGTTGATCTTTTGAGCTAGTCCTTCCCTGTAGGATCGATATCTTTTAAAACTACATCGCAACTGTATACTTGCAGTTATCATCATTTTTCTATTTGATAAGAGGTACTGCCAACACCTATACTTTACGCGAACAAGTTTTTGGAACCATTAATAAATAGCCAAACTCTTTGCGAAAAAGTTATTAAACTTATCAGTAGAAAAGTGGTGAACAATCATCGCTATAACCGTAATCACCCTTGTCATCCTGATTGCCAGGGTATGAATAAATATGACCCAAAGTATATCAACTCTTACATAAGGTAACCGGTATCTCAGGTCTGAGGATACTCGTACTTCTACTACAATAAGACATGACACCAACACATGGATATATCTATTTCTGAGTGTTTGTCTTATGGCAGTTTCCAATGCATTACCCGAATAAATTCATGTGTTAACTCATGGTACCACCTTCAGCTCGTGAGATTGGCCGCTTGGAACTAATCCAAGGAGTAAGCCTACACATGCTAGTCTATTCGATCCATTGACGTCCAGTCTCAATGGAACTACGACTAGGGATATTTAGACTATTCATAGTAACACGTATGTGTAGTTCTCACTCCACACAGCTCCCATTATGTCCTTGCACTTTTATGCTATAAACTAGTCACGGACTTTGTTTCATTTATGTGCATATACATATCCAAATATATATAATGCCAATGAGATACAATTAAAAAGAAGCACTGATAAGTAACAAAATGCATTTGATTATTATTAATAATTCAAAATTTTTATACATTAGCTAATCAAGACATATCACCCTAATTGCCTCAAGGGCATACATTATGCCTAACACACTTAGAATGGATCGTGCTATCTCAATAATGGTTATATTCTTCCTTTCTACAACCCCATTTTGTTGAAGTGTATAAGGAGAAGAGAAGTTGTGGACAATGCCATGGGCTGAACAAAATTCTTCGAAATGAAAGTTCTCGAATTCTCGTCCATGATCACTATGGATTCTACTAATTTTAGTTCCTATTTCATTCATTATCTGATTATTGAGCTTGACAAAAGATTCATATGTTTCGTCTTTACTACTCAACAAGACTACCCAAGTGAATCTTATGAAGTCATCCACAACCACCAACGAAAATCTTTTTCCACCCAAGCTCATAGGCTGAACTGGGCTAAACAGATCAAGGTGGACTCCAAAGGTCGCTTAGTTACTACGTGATTAATTGACCGAAATGATTTCTTAACCTGCTTACCTAGTTGCCAAGCTGAGCAAAGTTTATCCTTTTCAAAGGTGATACTGGGTAACCCCACCACTAATTACTTTTTGGTCAGTTTGGACAAAATGCTCGTATTTACATGACCAAACCTTCTATGCTAAAGCCACGAATTATTCTCCTTAGATACAAGACACACGTTAGTGGAGCTGAGGATAAACCAATCATACACATTATTGATTCTAGGAGCAAAGAGAATAGTAGAATCAATCTTACAATCAATAACTGAGTAACCTGCTAAGTCGAATGTAACCTTCATGCCTTTGTCACAAAGCTGGGCTATACTAAGCAAGTTGAACTTGAGTCCTTTGACCAGAGAAACCTCTTCGATTGAAGGAGAGACACCTACAGTACCATAGCCCACAAACTTGCCTTTTTAGTTATCTCCAAAATTGATACTTCCATTTCTTTTACGCTCCAATGAGATGAACTGACTTTCATCTTCCATCATATGCCTTGAGCATCCATTATTCACATACCACATTCTAGCGTCATCAGCCGATGTAAGGCTTGTCTGCATAATAGTTACGTTTTCTTAGGTACCCATGCTCTCTAACTAGGTCCTTCTTTATTAGCAGTGCTTGGGTTACTCCAATCATACTCATTGTAGTAACCATTTTTATGACTATAGAGAATTGTAGCATGTCCAGCTTTTCCACAAAAATCGCATGTCGTTTTTGCTTTGAGCTGGCACGCTTTCTTCTTTTTAGAGGAATTCTTCCTCTCAGAATTACGAGTTTGGTTATTCAGAGTATGATTATTGGCTAGAGAAGGAACCCTTTCCTTCTTTAAAGCTATTACCTTTAATTGATTATTGAGCTTGCTGGCATGACAATTCTAATACTCAGCTTTTTCTTGAAGAAAGCGGATATCAAGAGATAAGGAAGCAATAGTGTCTTCCCGATATTTACTTCTCCTCACTAGCTCTTTGATGTTTTTCATCAACTTATTAGTCAGTTTCATGACATCAAAGAGTGCCTGGGTGAATTCTTCTATTGATAAAGGGATTTCAGAATGTACCTCAATTTGAGTAGTTTTACCTTTATTATGCTCAACTTCAGAGTCAGCAGCGGTTTGACTTTTACCTAAGGTAGATGTTGAGCCTTCGCCCCTTTCATTCTTGATGGCCATTAAGCAAAGGTTGGCGGAATCAGTTGCTTCTTCATTTGATGACGAAGACTCTTCTGAATCGCTCTAAGTGATAACAAGTGCCTCATTCTTCTTTGTGAATCTCTTCTTATATCTGTCATTCTAGGTCTTTGGACAACTCGACTAGATATGGCCTTTCTCACCACTGCTAAAGTATTTGATATCTTTACTATCTTCCTTCTTGAGTCCTTCCTTAGCTCCTCGCTGGCACTGAGTTGACTTGATTTTAGCGGGAAACTTCTTCTTATTGAACTTCCCTTCCTCCTTCATGAAGCGTTTGAAATGCCTAGTCAGAAGGGCCATTTGTTCATAAAAAACGCAGCTTGTGGATTCATCAAAGGAATCAACTTTCAGGACAATGGCTTTGACCTCTCTTTCCTTACCTTTACTCCTTTTGGAGTCATCGATATATTTCCTTAGGCTCATCTCCTGAGTCAGCAAGCTGCCTATCAGCTCATCATAGTTGTAGATCTTGAAATCATGAGCCTCCTTGATCACGCTCTTCTTCGCATCCCACTCTAAGGTAAGAGTGCGAAGAATCTTCCTCACCAGCTCCTCCTCAGTGAATTCCTTGCCAAGACGCTTTAATTTATTAACAATGTTAATGAACTTGGTATTCATGGCTTGAATACCGTCGTTGGCGTCCATCTGGAACATCTCATACTCTCACAGCATGAGGTCGATCTTGGATTCCTTGACCTTGTCAGTCCCCTCATAGGTAATCTCCAACTTCTTCCAGATTTCCTATGCTGCCTCTTAGCTCGAGACCTTGTTAAATTCAGTAAGATCTAGTACACAGTGTAAGTAATTAATCGCTAAGGCATTCTCTTTAACAAGCCTAAGATCAGCGTCATCATAATCCTTTAGATCGACTAGAACACGTTGCCCATTCCTCATTACAGTAGGAATTTGCGGGCCAAGCTCTATAGCGAGCCATGCTTGCATGCTTTGAGATTGAATGAAGTTTTTCATGCAATTTTTCCAAAACATGTAATGATTACCGTCAAACAACGGTGGCCTAATTACAAACATTCCCTCATTTAGGAGCACTGTCTGTCCCAATCCGGAACTGAAGTTATTATAAGCCATTTATGGATCTTTAACTCAAAGACGATTAGTCACTAAGTTGAGCATTTGCTCTAATAACACTTGTTGATCCTTAGACGACTTCTTTACAACAGCAGAAAGGGGTTGAATGTAGTTCTTGGTTACTTTTTCAATTTATAAAAATATTTTAACTAAGTTTAATTTTTAGATGCGTGCTGAGTTAGGCGATGCTGAGCGAAGTCTAAAAACCTATAAACTGCTCAGCTTTACTGGCACAGATTATCTTCAATCACGTATTGAGTTCTCAACACAGTTTCGATTGGTTTTTCAAGCAAAATGATAAAATAGAAAGAATCATGCATGAGATATGGAACTCAATAAAGGTGAAAGCAAAAGTTAGAACTTCAACACCTGGTTTTATCCTGGTTCAGCCCCTACCCTACCTCTAGTCCCCGAATACCTTCTCCGAGCTTAAATCCACTAGAGTTCATTCCTTACTTAGGCTACTTAGGCGGAGCAGCCTTTACAGCAGGTAGACTCAATTACAGAAAGTTCCTTTCTTTCTAACCACCCCTCAGACTTAGTTGAGGTACCATTCCTAAACTGACACTCAGATTTATAAAAATAATTGTGAACTGAATTCAACTTATAAAATGTTGAATCCTTTACAAGGTTAAATCTATTAGTGATATTCTCTCTATTACAAACAAATTGAAATGATGAGTGTTTACTGATTGTTTATTTTGAAATATCTTGAAGCTGGGAGTATTTGAACAGAGTTTCAGATCTTAAAGAAATTCAAGGTGATTCACCAAGTTTGAATGTTTGCTCCAGTCTTCTATTTATAGTTGAAGCTCTTGTAATTAGACATTGCAAACTTCTCATCTTGACAGCTCTTCAACTTCCCTTCTCTTCAAATCTTTTGAATCTTCTCATTGGAGACAGATTCTAAGATATTTAGAGATAAAGATTTCGAATGTTGAAGCATGATAAAATTCTGTTATCAAAAACTCATTTGTCTTCAACTAATCCGTTCTGATAGAGAGGTGCGCGAGATGAAACGTGGCATTTTGTCATTAGTTAACTTTTTTACATTTGCAGAGGCACGCGAAAACACTAAGAAATGGCACATGTCAGAGGATTCCATTTATCTTGGAATTTAGTGAGGATTCTCCAACATTCCGTATTAACACCTTTTTGTTTGTGAGGACCATAGGAATATCTTCTTTAATTTTAACGCTTTTTATCCTGAAAAGCATCAAAGGTGTATTCCATTTCTCACAGAAAGCTTCAGTAGCACAAGTGTCAAATATTCTCTGAGTGTCATAATAATTTAGCTTTTATACAGAAAAGCTAACTCAGCACAACTGAGTGGATATCTTTATAATCTATGTAATACTCAGCATAACTCAGCTTTTCTTACTCTAATCCATAACTTAATTAATTACTCAGTAAACTAAGTTTTTTTCCTTAAACAAAGTCAAGTAACTTTATTAATTAAGATTATACTTAGTACTCAATTAATTTCATTATCCTATATAGTTTAATATTTCCAAAAATTTTAAGAACTGTAAAGTACTATTAACTTATGTTCAATACATTTCATTGACTAACCTCTGATAGGTTACTCCCGCGTTCTTCAAGCCAAAGGGCATAACGAGTGTAGCAGTATGTACCTTTATGGGTTATAAAGGATGTCTTTTCTTCATCGACATGATGCATGGATATCTAGTTATACCCGCATTTGGCATCTAACAACGAGTAGATTGTGTAGCCTACCGTTGCGTTTGCCAATTGATATATGCTTAGAAGTGGGTAACTGTCTTTAAGAGTAGCTTTGTTTAGGTCGGTAAAGTCTACACACATTCTGTAGGCTTCACTATGTTTCTTTACAAGCATGACGTTGGATAGCCAACTCGGGTACTAGACCTCCCTGATGTTTCCTACCTTTAAAAGTTTACCTACTTCTTCTTCAATGGTTTGTTATCTTTCAGGTGCATGTTTCCTCTATTTTTGGATGACCGGCTCGTCTTCGGGTTCAAACTCTGCTTATGTTGCATCACTTCCAGCTTTACACCTACCAGGTCTTCGAAGGACCATGAGAACACATGTTGTTGGTCTGTGAGAGCGCATATTATCTCCACCTTTGCATCATTGCTAAGGTTTTTTCCAATTTGAAGTGAGTGTTATGGCCCAACCTTAAGTTTTTCCAATTCTTTGACCGCCTTGATCTTTTCAGTATGATCCGACTTGTATTCCTCTTCCACCATGAGGGATTCTCTATGCAATGAAGCCAAGTATGCTTTATGTGCATCTTGCGGGTTACCTACTCCCACCGTAATTCCTTTAATGGTTGGTATGAAAATACCAAGTCCATCAGAGAGATGAGCATCCGAGTTTTGTTTGAAATGGTTTACCCAATATCATGTTGAATCCCACTGAGATGTCAGCAATCGTGAATTCTACTTTTCCATGAAATTTGTGTTTGAGGCTTCCCATTTCTACCTCTAGCGTGACCTCACCCAGAGATTGTATTGGTTGGCCATTTAGTCCGATGGGCGGTGAACAGCCCGCCAGAATTTGGGAGTGATATACTCCCAACTTTTCAACAACACTCTTGGTGATGATGTTCACTGAGTTGGCCGTATCCAAAATGATCCTTCTTACTGTGAAGTTTTCCACTGCTGCTTCGACAACGAATGGGGTCAGCATGTTATTTTTCAACTAAAGAGTTTTTCCTGAATGATTTCAAGATTTTCGCCTTGTCATCAGCGTTCGATTTTTTATTGGATGAGCTTCTGGCTTTCTTTTTAGGTGACTCGAACTCTGGTCCTCCTACGATCATCATGATGACTCCTTTCGTCGCGCTTGATTTTTTATTTGAGTCATGTTCTCTCTCTCGTTGTGAGCAGATGACACAGAGCAGTGGGCTGAGAGCGCGCGGAATGAAAGGCGCGGTCCACCAGGGTGTTTGAAAAGTGCACTGGGTCAGGGACCCAGAAAAGGTTTTGGTAGAGAAAGCGAAAAACATTTTAGATTGGTTCAAACCCGAATCCGCCATCTCTTAGTGTGGAGTCGCCACCTAAATTAGCTCTTTCAAGAAATTAGAGTCCTGCAAGGCTTAAAGTTCGGGGGATGGCCCACTAAGACACAGAGATTCGGGTTCGGGATAAGTTGCTTATTTCTTAAGTGATCACATTATATTACATCTACAGAAAACCGTATTTTCTTAATTGTACATATTTGCACTTAAGTCATTTTTCAAGTTATATGCATGATTCACGTATATTTGAAAGCGATAAATTATTCATAAAGTAGTAAATAAATGCGGAAAGTAAATGCGAAAAAGTAAAGATTACAAAAATTACAAAACCTCGGGGGATGCAACCGCCTGCCTAATCTATTAATTACAATTTTAGTAAAAATAATTACAATACCCGAAGGAAAATAAATCCTAGGCATACATCTAACCTGCATCCACAAAGGTTAGCACGAGATACGACACATATGTTCAATTTGCTTTTGGGAAGGCCCGTGTGGCCTAATTAAAACATCGATGGTTTGAAGTTATTAATTAAATTAAAAATTGGTTCATTTTTATTTACACGTATGTTGGTCAATTTTATTAATGAAAATGATCGCATGGCAAAGTGTGAGGCATGTTATCCGGGAATATGTTTTATTCCCTTCGTGGGGTTGTTCTAACATAAGAATAATAAAATAAAAAAAACAAATAAAGATGAAGAAGAGAAATACAACATTATTTACATAATAAAAGGAATAAAAATATTCCTAGGTTCACATGTAGAACAACATCGGAAACACGAGATAAAGCAACTCTAGGAACTCAGAGGCTAACCCTTTCGGTATTGAATCCACTTTGGCGTATCCGTTTGATCCCCAGGAGCGTTCCTCGTTCGTTTTGATTTAGTTGTGGTTTAATTGGAAAATAAGTGTTTATTTATCCAAAAGATAATCAGACTCGGGTTCTAAATTTGTTTTAGACCCGAGAATATCTGAGGATTTTTAGAAGTAGATGAAGAATGATTTGAAAATAATTAAAAGTTGGGACCCAAATGTGTTTTGGATCCAAGAAAATATTGGAAGAAATTAAAAAAATATTTTTTGTAGTGATTGTTAGTGTTTTTCTTTTTGAAGAGGAGAATTTTCTCCCAAATTTTGAGCCCCCTCAATCCAAAAATGTTCGACTATTTATAGGATAAATCCTAAAAATCCAAAAAAGGTAGATAAATTTGGTGAGGTCACCAAAGAGTTTGCCGACCTCGCCAAAATCCTTGGCGAGGCTTGCCACGCCAAATGGATTGGCGAGGTCGCCAGACTCGCCAAAGAGTCTGGTGAGGCTCGCCAGCCTTTCTGGCGACCCTCTCCAGAGTCTGCGAGGCTCGCTAGATATTCTGGCTAGGTTATCCTCGCTAGTTGGCGAGGCAGGCTCCGGATCTGGTTTTCTATGGCGTTTTCAGATTTTTTTATGTATTTTCACAGTTTTTAATTAATTTCTGAACTAAAGTCCTTTTAAATTTAGAGACGAGGAAGACTCCCATTTGAAGATCATCGGACGGTCGAAAATTATGTGATTCGAGGGTAAAAATCCCGAAAAGCCATCATTATTGAACGCGCGCTCTGGAACAAAATCTCGCGCTCACAGCTACCCGTCATGTGATAATTGCTAGTTGTATAACTAGTATGATCACATGAAATGAGTGTAGGGTTAGAGAGAATACTTGACCGGTGTGGTTGGTGACTTCTTGTTCCCAATTGGTGATAACATAGGTCTTGCTTTCTGGCGTTGTGTTTTCATAGGATTGTCTATTTCTTTCTTCGAAATCCCTTAGGTACTTGGTGCCCCTTGTGGGCGGGTCAACCGTTTCTTTCAGCGGCGTCCCTTTAGTGATCGGCAACCGTTTCATTCTCCTTGTGATGATTGGAGATAGGTGCCTAAATCTGTTTCAAAGGCGACTTTAGCAGGATGTTGACTTGTTTCCTCTGACAAGTCAGAGAAAAGTATAATGTTAATACATTTTATGATAAATGTTTTAATTATTTAATTGATTTTATGCGAAGCAAAAATTTTTGCCCCTTCAATTAAAAATTAAAACATGATAAATAAATAAGTTTAATGGAAATTCGGGAATGTCCCGAAAACTGCTCCGTTGTTTTAGGAGGTTTTTGTGATATTGCAATGTTGACTTTCAGCTTGAGTGGGCCATCATCCTTCTTAGGTTCCTCGTGTGGAAGTTCTTGTTTATTAGGACAGTGTTTCCCCATTTTGGCATCGTCTTTACCTGTAAATAATGTGATGCGTATGTGATGTATGCATGATTTATGCATGAACAATATTTATCATATGATGTATGTTCATCTGTTGTAGGTGTCGTGGGCTTCGTTCACTGAAAAGCCTTCTCTTGTGCCGGTGCATGGTTACCCCTAGGGTTTGTCTTGTTAGGGATTCCATGGATGACTCCCTTAGAGCGATGATCATAAGTTCGTTGAATCAGATTTCAGTTCAAAGCTTAGATCTGGTTTGAGGAAAGATTGGATTAGTCGTTGATCCCGCATTGTGTCGGCGATGATCGCTTGAAAGCCGTTTACCTGAAGAGTTAGAGGTATATAATGTCACATACCGTTCCGAGGAGGAGATGATGAATTTGATATTTCTTTGGTTCTAATTTCTGCATAGATCGCCATTGCGGGTTTTCAATCGATTGAACCTTGTCTTAATTTTTTCCTGGACCGCCCTTTCAGGTTTTCAATCCAGCAGACTCACTTTTCTTTATTTTATTTTTTCATCATTTTTTTTGGATATTTACTTGCGATATTCTACCATTGGCATGCAAGCAATCAAAATAAGCATATGCATAAAGATTCAGCAAATATGACAATTCATTGATGAACTTAACAGGGGTATAAATTTTTCAAATGATTTGACTCCTGCCATCAATTAGCCCTTTCAGGTTTTCTAACCAATGTAATTCATTGGGGAATCAATTGTTTTTCTTTTCTGGGGTCTTTTTAATTGCCACTAATACCTGGCTCAAATATGCATTCAACCTGGGGCGATCTTCATCCCGATCATGTTATCCTCCTCTACTCGATCTGTCTTTACCTTTTCTCCTTCTGTCATCGAATCTAAGTCTGTTATCTCTCTTTATTTCCTTTCCCCAGCCTTCTCTCCTTCGATTGAAATTCATTTCATCTATTGGGATTAAATCTTTGGCCATGCCCAGCATTTGTTGTAGACTTTTAAGATGTCTCTTTAGGATTGCGAAATAGATCTATGCTTCTTGTTCCTTTCAACATTGCCTCTTTAAGGTTCTGAAATCCAAGTCTCATACCTCTAGGCAGGCCTCGTTGAAGTGATTGTAATATTCGTGAAGGCTTTCTTCTAGACCTTGTACAACGTCATGAAAACTCCTTGTTACCAATCCAACTAGGGCGAACCTATGAAATGTTTGCAAAATGCATCGCTGAGATTATCCCAACTTCCTTTGGAATTAGGAGGGAGTGAGGTGAACTACCATGCTACCAGGCCACCCAAAGTGGCTGAGAAATATCTGCATATATATGCTTTAGTGGCTCCTGCCATTTCCATTTGATCTTTAAAATCGATCGCATGGTAGTTCGGGTCATCCTTTCTTGTGTATTTGTCAAAGGTGGGTATGTAAACAAGTCGGGGAAGAGTTTGCTCAAGAATATTTTTCTTGAAGGGCAAGAAGTTGGTCCTAGACATTGCCTCTTGGTAGCGCACTGCTAATTTTGTGAAAACCTTTTTGGCTTTCTTTTCAAATTTAGGTCATCTTCTTCTACACTTTCGGGCTCAACAGCCCACTTAAGTGTTCGAGTTTTTGGAATTGGTTCAGGTGTCATGCCTGTTCCTAATCCTTAAATGGCGGCTAATGTGGGGCTGATATCTCCAGGCGGTATGTGACCGACTTTCATTGCGGTTATCAACCTTTGAAGTAGTGACTATGTTGACTGACCAATCAAACCCCGCCCTACGTTGGGCTGTAATGTCACTATGTTTGAGACTGTAGAGAATGTTGTGGAGGTGATATGGGGGTTCATGTGGGGGATGATTGACGTGTGGACCGGCAGTGTGGAACTGTAAAGATGGGTGGCATGTGTCCTTGGGACACGCTATCGAAATCATCTATCAGGTTAAGAGGTGGAATTGTATCCCGCGTGGATATGACTAACCCGGCTTTACTCAGATCACCGTAAAGGACGCCTGAAGAAATATATGTATCAACTACTATTTTTTGGTATGCTTCCAGCTCTTTTGGAGTGGTTTTGTACTTTTACTGCAACTGAAGGAGAGGGTTGTCTCCTTTGACGAATCCGCTACTGTTCGGGTCACTAGCCATCACGGGCGGTAGTGATACTGTAGAGGTCGCTCCCGTGGTGGGAGACTGTTCTTTGTCCTGTTGGGGGCCATTGAGAATTTAATGAAAACTGGATATTCTAGTCATCGGAATGTTCTTGTGCGAATCAAAATACTTTCTTGACTAAGCAAATTCAGTCCACTCTGTAGGTTGATGGTTCCTACAAGATGTAAATAATTGCTATGGGGGACTAGCCATGTGACCTGTGTGTCCTTTCCATTGCTTAAGTTAGATAGGATTTAAGTGAGGAGGCAGGGAGTTTTTTTTAGTGTTTAGAATACAAACCTTGGCGTGGTGACCCAAAGGGTCCTTTTATAATATTTGAATGTCCCCTAGTATGATTCAAAGTGTGAATCATCTAGAATCCTAGTTTGAATGAATCTTTACCATGTTGATAAGATAAAGTTTATCTCTGGCGAGAGTTCTAGCCATGAAAGTCTCTCCGCAATCTTAGCTTAGGATATTAGTAGGATTCTTAATTCCTGGGGTGTCGGGGTCGGTCCAGGCGGAAAAATCGACTCAGCTTGGTGGCCGCCTGGGCCCCTCCCTCTTAATGAGATAAGGAAAGACGTGGTCTCTTTCATTTTCGGGGTGCATGCGATCTGCCTGGATGATTTCCGAGTGGCAAGCACGCGCCTAGCCATGTTTTACTATGTTATCACTAGATTTAATATTTATAAAATTATCTTAATCATGTCCGAACTATTTCGAAATAATTTTTTATTATATAGTTATATATCATATTTAATAATTATTTTGATTTTTTTAATTTAGACTATATCGAACTTTTGAAAAGCATATTATATGTTAAATAATTCAAATATAGAATGTTAAATATAATATTCAGACATTAAAATAAATTTATTCATGTTTTGTAAGTTAAACTTGAAAATGACTTCCTAAATTTGGAATCAAACCAAGCTTAGATTTCCCCAAATTATTTCAAAAAGTGAATTATTTGTTCCATGAACACCACACATCAGACTTCTTAATACAAATTGGAGTTGGGGTGTACCTCTCAATCATAAGGCCTGGTTTTAATAACAAAACTACCGACTTGACCATGAGATAGTGGTGGATGAGTGAACAATTTTCAAATTAACCTTTTCTATTCCTAACTAAGTATTGAATTATAACTTTCTAACTCCACATCTATCTCTAGTTTTGGCCTTTACACCTCATCTATTTCTAGCCGTTCGATATAATTACTCGAACATTCGACGAGAACAAATTTCCATTTGCAATTTGCTTTTAATAAAGTCCATTTACAATTTTTATTTCCAACAAAATTTATTAACGCAAATTTCACCGTCACGCCCAACTTTGAGTACTGGCTTAAAATATTCTTTTGAAAGATCACACGTGTCGACACCCCATTGGATGACTTTCACTATCAATCATGTCAAAGCTCAAACGTTGAGCATGGTGCGATATTTTGCTTCCACCAAAATGAAAATATCGCGATACGAAAAATCAAGTTCACATGTCATTTCCCACGCGGCCCCACTACAATTTCTACAATCTCAAGGAATTTTTGAGTTGCAGCTAACCACTTGAAATGACATCAATACCATTCAATTTTCTTCTAATTTAAATATCCATGCCATTGCCATGAATTAATTGATCCCTTTCAGGCTTTCAACAAAAACATCAACAATCAGTATTAACTCAAGTCATAACAATAACATTAATCATATTAATAACAATACCACTCTTCCAATTAAATTAATAGAAGTAAAAAAGAAAATAAATTTCGTAGAAGAATTTTGATCTTCATCCGGATCTGAAATGATTATCTTGCAAGCCATGATTAATTTCTCTCTAATTCTCTTAAGAGGGAAAAACAGATCATCAAATCGCGAGAATCGATCATCGTTATAATTTAAACTTGCTGTCTGAATTTTGATTTTTTTTCACTTTTTAGACTCTTACAATCTTTGCTGCTTTAACCACCGGATTCTCTCTAGCAATCGCTTCCCGGCCAGCGCTTTTGTAATCGTAGCTGCAATCATGGCGATCGGAATATCGGTGTTCCGAACAGAAAAGCTCACCGCACCGGCATCGGAATCCGGTCAACCCTACCTTTCTCTTGCATCCGGAGCAACGATTCACCACCCTACTAGCCATAGAAACCTCAGATTTCTCTCGATCTGACGGCGTCTCCACTTTTCCACTTGTTTCCGACGACGTATCTCTAACAATCAACCGAGAACTTCTAGATCTCGGCGAAACCGTCAAGATCCCGCTGCATCGCGGAGACTTCAACAAGATCCCGCTGCCGGACGAAACATCGGCGGTTGCTATGGACGCCACAGCGGTAGAAGGCGAGACAGCTGAAGATGAAGAAGTAGAGGCGCTGGTTGTGGCGTTGAAACATTTCTGGCACATATTATTAGTGGCGGGATTGCCAGTAACACCGCAATTATTAACGCACAAGGTAAGGGTTTCCGGTACTTTGAACTCGGTCTCCTCCTTCTCCGTCCTTTGAGCCATATTGTTGGATATTTCTCGACGCGGTGGATTCCGGTGAAGACGAAGGGTAGAAGAAGGGGAAATTTTGGGGGAGGAAGAGGGAGAGGTGGGGGATTTGAAGGTAAGGAGAGGTCAGTAGTGGCGATTGAATTTGGGCCTCACAGAGACGCGTATCAAACCTTTAATTTTGTGACTTTATGGCAATTTACGTTATTGCCCTTGATCTTTGACCGGTATTACGATGGGGATTGGGGGATATGGTTCTAGATTGGGGTTTCTGACGCGTTAAATCGTCATTACCGAGAATGGTATGTTATATGGCCAGCCTATTTTATGGAGCTGTGGGTCCGTTTTTTGAACCACTTGATTCCCTGTTCAATGATAATTGAGTTGCCTTTTTTTGTCTCTCTTTTTAATCTCTTTCTTTCTAATAATTTGGCATTTGTTTACAAATAAGAAAATATTTAAATTTCTCAAAATAGGATGAATTTATAAGTATTTAAATTGAAGTAAATTTTGACCGATAGAAGTTAGATAAATTAAACAAATTATGCTACAAAAATCAGAAAAAATAATTTATTATATTAGAATATAGGAAAAACTTGACACAATAGTACATAGATAACATAAAGATAACTAAAAAATAATAATAATTCTGTAATCTATAATTTCCTGAATTCCACTACAAGTTATCAGATATCCACAATCGTAAGAATTCTGATTGAACTCCGTAACAATAATCAATTTTGCATATATTGAATGATCTTGCTTAAAAAACTTAAATATAAGCATTTAATATGAAAGATCAATATGTATATTTGATTAAAAATAGATAAAGTGCAATATAATGGTACTATCAAGTTCGTGTTGTATAGCAAAAAATGCACGATTGAGGAAGATGGCCGCGTAGTCGAATCTCCATAAATTATAACTGAACTCAAAAAAATACACAAAAGAAATTAAAAATATCAAACTAGTAATAATTAATGTTAAAGGAGAAAAAGAACGCTAAAATAACATCCATCTTCTTCCTCTTTGAAGCTGAAATTTATTTAAAGAAGCATATGAATAAATATAAACAAAAGACGACTAGGTATTTTTTGGTGAAAATATTTTCATTGAGTAAATTTATCAATTGATCTCATTTTCTAAGACATATGTATTCAATTACAAATATTCTGTCACCACAATAACTTTTTCAAAAGATTGCTACCGATATAATATAAATATGATTTGCAAAAAGAATAAGGTATGAATTGAATTTTTTTCTCTTAAAATAAGTTTCCCAACACCTTATTGGTTTATATAAATTTATAAGAAATTCTTTTTAAAATAAATGATGATGATTGAGGGCTGGGTATTTGAGCTGGAACCACAACTTCCTCTAAAATTTGATCCTAATATATAAACAAATATATCTTATTATGTAAGTTTTAGTTTTACTACTAAAAAGTTGTATTTTTGGACCACGCCTACTAACATACTTCAAGACAAATATAAGATGTCACCATAATGTGTTCATGTTTTTATATCGGGAAAGAAAAGGCACATTCTCAACACTAACTCATTTACTCATCGATCTACGTGGTATATATGCTATTTATTCGAAATTTGTGTTATTCGTTGTATATATTACATATAGCAACATTAATAAAATATAATGCCAAAATGTAATATATTGGATATAACGTAGATCAGATGGGTAATAACTATATAACACAAAGATCAATTGTAAAGTTAGATTTCAAATTCGAACATTGTGAATGTAAAATATAACAATTGGGTGACTCAATCACCATAGTCAAGAATTGTGTGATCCTGGACAGATTTGGATGTAGTTAGCATGAAGTTCTGGAACTGGATAGAAAAAAAATGAATTATGAATGTTGTTTGTTTGTTTCATTTTTATAAACTAGCGCATACTGTTATTTAAAGGTTAAGCTTGTAATTTCATGTTAATATGAAGGGAAATTATAAAAAATGTACAGTTTGTGAAATTTATTTACAAAAATACATTCCAATTGATCTTTTATATTGTGTAACTAATTTTAAGTTTCAATCTCCACTCCTTACGTTCTATATGTACACTACGTTTCAAGTTTTAGTTGCATTTTTTTTACTTCGAGCGTTTCTCTTAATCAAATTGTCTCTTCCTTGTTTTGATTCTTTCCGATTCTCTCTAAATCGAAGTTTTTTCAAATCTCTACTCTCTGCAACTATCAAATTCTCTGCATAATTCCACTTTTCTAGTTTTCTATCAGGTTGTTTTATTTCAATTTGAATTCCGATTAGGTTAACTATTGTTTTTGCATGTGATTTTGATTTTTCTTTTTTAAAACTCTGTAGAATGGATTGTTGTCCTATTTTGTTGCACTACTATGGAACTTCGAACTTGAAAAAATTTGACACAACTTATTCTTTCTACTAATTACATATCACTTACCTACCAGTTTCTTGTTGTTTTGATTCATTACTTTGTAGATATTTTATCTTACATGTGTTTATAATCAATTTCTAGTGCATTTTCATTACTTTTAATATTATAATTGTTTGTTTACCAGTTTTGGAGATATATTTAACATGTATTTGTGTTACCTACCAGTTTCTCTAGATTTGCCATTTTTTATTCTTCTTGTCAAATTCTACTAGTTTCCTACCAGATACCTACTATTTTGATTGAATACTTTGTAAAGATTTATGTTACATGTTGTAATCACTTTCTAATGCACTTTCGTTACTTTTCAAAATTAATTTGACACAACTTGTTCTTCCTACCAGTTACTTATCACTTACCTACCAGTTTCTTACCAGATTTGTCATTTCTAGTTCTTTTTACCAGTTTGCTTCCAGGTACCTACTTTTTTTATTCAATACTTTGGAGAGATTTATCTTACATGTTGCAATCACTTTCTAATGCATTTTCATTACTTTTCAAGATTAATTTGACATAATTTGTTCTTCCTACCAGTTACTTACCACTTACCTATCAATTTCTTACTAGATTTATTATTTTTATTATTCCTACAAATTTCCTACCATATACCAACAGTTTTGATTCAGTACTTTATATAGATTTATCTTATATGTTGTAATCACTTTCTAATGCATTTTCATTATTTTTCCAGATTAATTTGGCACAACTTGTTCTTCCTACCAATTATTTACCACTTACCAACTAGTTTCTTACTAGATTTGTCATTTTTTATTCTTCCTACCATTTTTTACCAGATACCTACTGTTTTGATTCAATACTTTGCAAAGATTTATCTTACATGTGTTATAATACCTTTCTAATGCACTTACATCACTTTTAAGATTATAATTGTTTGTTTAGTACTATGGAGTTAAACTTTTGACATGTATTTGTGTTACCTATCATATTTCATGACAAATTTGACACAACTTATTCTTCCTACTACCTACCAGTTTCTTACCATATATCTGTTAGACATTATGTATATTCTAGAGGCAATTAGGGCGATATATCTTTATTAGCTATAATATACAAACAGTTTAAAATTATTATTAATAATAATTAAGGCATTTTTGTTGATGATCAGTGTTTACTATTTATTTATATATCTCGTTAGTATCATATATGTATAGTATTAAATATGTATATGTGCATTGATAAGACAAAGTTTGTGACTACTTCATAGTGTAAAAGTGCATGGACATAGTGGAACCTATGTGGTATGAGAACTGCACATACGTGTTACTATGAATAGTCTAAATATCCCTAGTCATAGTTTCATTGAGACTGGACATCAATGGAATGGACAGACTAGCATGTGTAGGCTTACTCCTTGGATTAGATCTAAGCAACCGATCTGAAGGTGGTACCTTGAGTTAACACATGGATGTATTCGGGTAATACATTGGAGATCGCTATAAGACAGACACTCGGAAATAACTATATCCATGTGTTGGTGTCATGTCTTATTGTAGTAACAGTACAAGTATCCTCAGTCCTAAGATACTGGTTACCTTGTGTAGGAGTTGCTATAATTTGGGTCATACTTATTCATACCCTGGTGATTAGGATGACACAAGTGATTACGGGTATAGTGATGATCGCATGTTAGTAAGCCGATTAGTTAAGATGGGATCCATCGCTCCTGATATAGTGATATAACGGGAGATGTACCTTAGGGCCCCTTGTTGAAGTAACACACTCATGAACATCTGATCTGAATATAAGATTGATAGAACGCATTTCTAGTCAATCTTGATGCATAATGGCTAAGTGGTGTTCTTCATGAACAAGTCTAATTCTAGGATAGTTACGCTATTACATGAGCTAACACTTAATCCGAGCTCAATAAACTGGATGGTACTTAACCTAATGGAAGGAGTGTATTATATTGGTACTACTACAAAACTGGATCAAGTCACAAGAATGTGACGTTCCAAGTATCGAGGGATCATACACTTTTGCTAGCCCATTTAATCGTCTAGAGCTATCGAGTTCCATATCAGTCTGGAACACTGAGCCTAAAGGTTTCCGGATGGGAAGCTAAGTTTAAGTTAACCTCTAGTGGCTCAATACTTTAGGATCCTATGAGGTCACACACTTTGGGTCTTTTCAGACTAAGTAAAGAACTTATGAACTATGTCTATGCCCAAAATACTAGTTGTCGAATTCGTTAGAAGAATTATTAAATGGTTAGACCGAATTAATAATTAAAGAGAATAAACAGAAAATGGGAAAATTACACTGAGGGTAGCAAGGAATTTTTCCCGTTACGTGTGGGCCTCAAACGAACACTGGATGTTCGGAGTGGGGCCTGCACGGTTGCAGCTTGAGCTGAAGGGCTCGCGGGTCGTGGGCGGGGATAGCCTGCCCACCCTAGCGGGCTGTAGGCTCGCAATCCCGCAAGCCTAGCTTGCTGCACAAGGTAAGCCCGTTAGGGCTTGCCTTATGGTAGCAAGCCGCTGGTTGGCTCGCTAGTCAAAGTGACCCATGCGACCAACCCGGATGTGGGATGGGAATATACCCATCCCACATAGACTTTTAGGGGGAGTCTAATAATCCCCCTTTTCCTTATAAATAGGCATCTAGTTCCTCTCTTTATTCACAATGACGAATATACTTTTTCAGCTCAGCTTTTCTCTCTGAGTTCGACATCCTCTTCTTTCTTTGTTGTGAGAGATCCTCCATGAGTTTCTCCAAACAATTGAAGAATTCTTTTTGAAGGCTCTTTCTAAAGTGAGCCTTCTTAGTTTATTTTCGAGTTGGTTTTCGATCGGTCTAGCAGCTACAATTTACTAACGGGTTCTTCCTCAATGAGGTTTTGGTCGATGAAGATCTGTGTGGACCAATCATAAATGTTCTCCTAGTTTAGAAGCTCGTGCTAACAAAGTTCTGCCGAATTTCTCTAAGGGAACATTGTCACCAAAAAAGAGAGAGCACGCATCAACTGGTAATGCTCTAAACTTAGATGCTAGGTTTCTTTTATAAGATTTATAAACCTAAGAGCATCTATGGAATGTTTAAACCTAGATTATATCAATCATGGCATACTTAGGAGATCCTTAGGTTAGTTTTATGTTTTAAAATTCTACCTTGCAATGTTTGCATGTTCAATTAACTATCTTGATTATCCAGCAATGGTATCAGAGCCTACCTTATGATATGCATGATTGATAATAATGTGTTAAAATACTATTTTCTTTGGATTGATAAAAGTATGCTATACATGACTTAGGGTTCAAATCCTGTTATAAAAAATGATGTGATAATTAGATTAAGGTTTTGCTCAAACTTGGTCAAGGTGATTATCATATAAATTAGCAATGTTTTACCACACGTGTAAATGCTTTAATTGAGGGTCATCCCATACTTCACTTAATTAAAAATGAAATCTTTAAATCATTGTTGTCTGTAGTAAACGAATTGAAGTGCCCGTGGTTATTTTGGCAAGGATTGAACTTAGCTTCTCATTCACTCAAGGGAGGCCTCTCCTACCTAAAAATCTCCATTAGTATTAGACTCAAAAGTACCTAAGGGACTTTTATGACTTAGTCGATTTCTAGTATGGGAATTA
Source organism: Euphorbia schlechtendalii (assembly GCA_949673415.1). Taxonomy (NCBI): domain Eukaryota; kingdom Viridiplantae; phylum Streptophyta; class Magnoliopsida; order Malpighiales; family Euphorbiaceae; genus Euphorbia; species Euphorbia schlechtendalii. The sequence goes on along the minus strand of CATIWQ010223280.1, from coordinate 29,569 downwards.
TATTCCTCATATGGTTTTACAAACGTGGTTTAAGTTGTTAAATTAAATCTTATAAACATAGGTGTAATGACTTAAACATGGACCTTGTTTGTTTTGCATACTATGTGGAGTCTTAACATAATTGAATGATTATGATATACTAGTCTAGAGTATGTTCCCTTAGAGTTAATAATTCCAAATAGTACGGAATTATTATTTTCATAATCATATCCATCGTATAAGACATAGACTAGGGCGAGACTTGTGGCACCAATAAAATCCCCATAACAATATTAAGGCGGTATATTGTCTTCTCGTAATAAGTCATGATACGAATCTTATTAACAGATGTAAGCACATGTAAAACATGCCTCCCCTTAACATGTGTTTGGTCATGAGACTAGATGTGGTTAAAGCCTTAACCAAAATGGGTTAATTGTCCATATTATTAGAGCTAATGCTAGATTGGAGACACATTTGAGGAGTCGTACAATTGGGTACGCACGTCTCGAGAAAGAGAACTCAAATGGATTAACAATTGCAAGAGATGCAAATGGATGGGTTCCAACCATGTTTATCTTATTGTGGCTTAACCTGCTATAGTGGGAGTCATGATGAGTGGCTATGGATGCTACCTACTAAGGAAAATTGGTTTGACCAAATTTCCTGAATTTAAATAGAAGGGGCTATTTAAATGTCAAAAAAATAGTAGGAATTATGTGTTTAATTAAAGACCTTATATTAAATGCATGTACATATACTAATATTTAACTAAATTCTATCTTATATCTAAGTTGAATATGATCACTAATGAAAATACTCGCACTGATATCTGTCCTCTTGTTGATATAAAATATAACGTTTATAACTTTAATGAGTGGTTTGAGACAGTTAGAGGAGTTCTTTAGAACTAGTATTTGGATTATGTTTTGACTGATCCTAGTCCCAAACACCCCGAGAAGAATGCTTTTACATGTTAGATCAATGATTATGAGGAGCACAAGGGAAACTGTGAGTTTGTCGCAAAACTCATGTTAGACCACCGACTGTTCGCCACTTTTTACTAATAAGTTTAATAACTTGTTCACAAGATTTTGGCTTTAAAGTATAGGTGTTGTCAATACCACTTATCAAATAGAAAAATGATGATAACTGCAAGTATACAGTTGCGATATAGTTTTAAAAGATATCGATCCCACAGGGAAGGAACCAGCTATAAAGATCAACAAGAGGAAGGGAAAAAGGAAAAATAAAATAGTTTAATTTTATTTTGGTGGGTTGGATTGGTAGTTAAATGGATAATTGAATAGATATATTAGAGTACAAGGAATCAGTATAGTTTAACATGACGAATAAGTATAGCAAAGAAAACATGCAAAATTATCAAAGATATTACGTACACTATACTACTTTAACAAATTCGGTTCTAGACACTTAGATATTTAATTATTTACTGCAGAGCAACACATGAAATGACTTTTCTAAATCTAGTGCAAATGAATTAAGACGATTATATAAACCTGGATAATAATTCTACTATGCTTAGTACGGGTCGCTCTCACATAGTCATATTTAGCAAGTTACCATTCCAAAAATGTTGGCTCACTAAACAACGTTATAATCATAGATCTAGTGATTATACATAATCTTGTTAACCCCAAAAATACTCTTAAAGTTAACTCAAAAGCATATAACTTGATTAATATAAAAGACTCAACACGAAATACACATTATGACACATAGACATATCATAAACTTCAAAATAGAAAGTATAAGTAGAAAATAAAGTAAAGTTGTAAGGTATGCAAGTGAAAGCTAAAGTTGATCAAACCATATCCACTCTTTAATGGGAGTCGTCAATTCCTGCAATTCCTACGTCTGCTTTGAATTCGGTCTCGACTCGTACAGAACCTCTGCTAGGATGCTATTCTTTGTGAATATCGAACAAACAAATATTGAAGAACGATTTGATAAGTGATTTGCAATTACACTTATACAACAATCGCTCGAATATGTAGAGAAATCTAGTGATCGAAATAAGGTTCGGATCACTTATACATTTTCTCGCTAACTTAGAATGTAACGAACTCTACACGATTTTTCTCTCTATCTATGTAACACGTAGACACCATATATGCCACTCTCACTCTCTCTATGACATGAAATTGGTGGGGTTTGGAGCCCTATTTATAGAGTATGAAGGGTTGCGTCTATCCATACGAAGAGTTGTGTCCATTGGTGAAAGATTGCATCACTTCATTTTGATTGGTTGAATTGGTTTGATATTATCCATAATGGAAAGGCACCTTTTCATGATTGGTTGACTTCCTATAGGTTTCTATTCGTTTGACAGTTGATGGCAGTGGATTGATTTTATTCGGCTGTTGAAAGAAGATAAGAGTTGATAAAAAATCTTCAGTGTCGCGACCTTTACTATATGTCATGACCGTGAACACTTGATTGGCATCTTTCTATTGTGAAATTTAACAAGTCACGACCGCGATATGTGTGTCACGATCATGAAATGCCTTTTTCACATGATTCCTCTTTGCGATTTCTACGTTCTTTGACATCTTCGATCCTTTGCCAAATCTTTTGGTTCCATGCATCTTTTTGCACCTTTTTCACTCTTTTTTCATAGAATTCCACTTTTGATCATTTTACTTCCAAGATTTACCTAGTATCTATATTTGCATAAAAAACAACTACATACCATGTGAAATCTTTTATATGAAGTATAAAAATGACTTAAACTATAGTGTTTAATGTTTAAAATTATTATGATAATAAGTTTAATTATACACTTATCACATACTCCCAAGCTACACACTAGTGTACAAAGGGTTGGATCTCGCAACCATGATTCATCGTCTCAAATCGGTGGAAAGTTTAGAAGATGAACTATTCCATAGTAGATTATGGGAAGGCACCTCAGCAGTAGAGTTGGTTATAAACATTTATAACAACTCGGAGAGATTAAGAGAGTTGGGAGTTGAGTACTATGAGAAGTCTTTGAGGGAAATGGTATTGAGAGTATTACCCAATAAATATGATTCTTTTAAGAAGACACTCAAGGAGAATTCTCCCAACTATACCTTGACCCAACTTATGGACTTGCTCAAGTTTTATGAAATTGAGTTTCGAAATAAACTCAAAGAGCAAGCAAATGCTAAGGATCTTAAGTTAAAGAAATTAAAAGGTTTAAAAGTTAAAAGAAAGCTCATGAGGAAGTTAGAATTGAAAAGGGGAAATGTTTCTTTTAAAATAAGCTCATCGGATGATGATACCTGTGGCTCGAATATCTGGAGGTATGTTCATATTAGAGAGTTTCTCTACAGTTCCCTATGAGTCTACTTGGGTATTAGATACTGATTGTGGTACTCATATCTATACTTTTGTGTAGGGATTGCGGAACAGTAGGAGGCTTGCAAAGAGGGAAATGGATTCAAGAGTTAAAAATAGAGCACGAGTTGCTGCAACAGCTTTAGGTATATATAGCCTTCGTTTGCCTAGTGACCTAGTTTTAGTTTTGAACATTTGCTATTATATTCTAGCTATCACTAAGAATATTATTTTTGTTGCAATTTTAGCAATAGAGGGATTTGAAATTTTATTTTAAAATAATAAATGTCAAATTCAATGTGATAATGTTCTTTATGCTTGTGGAATATCTATGGGTGACATTTACGTTCTAGATACTAAAACTAAAATTCTAAATATGAACATTGTTAAGAAATCGAGATTAGATAATGAGGAATCCTCATACTTATACCACTGTCGTCTAGGCCATATAAATGAGACTCGCTTAACTAAGTTACACAAATGTGGAGACTTAGGCCTAATGGAATGGGTATCTTATGGTGCATGCAAACCTTGTTTAAAAGGGAAGATAAATAAGAAACCTTTTAAAGGAAAGGGAAAACATACCACTAGTACTTTAGAAATAATACATTTCGATTTATGTGATCCAATGAGTGTTAAGATACATGAGGGTTTCTTCTACTTCATAACCTTTATCGATGATTACTCGCAATATGGTTATTTGTAACTTATGAGGTACAAGTTTGAAAGTTTTGAGAAATTTAAAGAGTAAAAAACTGAAGTAGAGAAACAGCTTGGGAAAAGTATTAAGACCCTTCGATCTAATCAAGGTGGTGAATACTTAAGCCAAGAGTTTTAGGATTATCTAAGGGATAATGGTATTTTATCACAGTGGACACCTCCTTATACACCCTAACACAATGGAGTGTCAGAAAGGAGGAATCGAACCCTGCTCGATATTGTTCAGTCCATGATGAGCCAAGAAGATCTCAGCAAATCCTTTTGGGGTTATACACTTGAGAGCATAGTTTATATTCTAAATAGAGTGCCCTCTAAATCAGTTACTCAAACTCCATATGAGTTATTGTATGGTAAGAAACTCGCTCTTTCTCAACTGAGAGTTTAGGGATGTCCTGCTTACGTAAAGAGGATGAGTTTAGATATCCTGGGTGCTAAGTTTGACAAGTATCTGTTTGTAGGTTACCTAAGGAGACTGTAGTGTATACCTTCTTTGATCCCAAGGAACAAAAAGTCCTTGTTTTTAGAAATGCTCAATTCAGCGAAAATGAGCATATACTTGCGAAAGCTAATGGGAGTAATCTTGAGTAGAACACTCAAGAAGATCAAATAGACAATCAACCGATTTTACCTACACCTGTTCCACAAGAAAGTGTAAGCATGGAACAACCTATTATAACACTGACATTGTGTAGGTCAGGCCGAGCTCTAATCGCTCTAGTGCGATACGGGTTTTTCATCTCTAATGATAAACATCTCTTCCTTATGAAGGATGATGAGCCCAGGACTTACATGGAGGCAATAGAAGGCTCAGAATCTGACAAATGGCTTATAGCCATGAGGTCGGAGATGGACTCCATGTACAAAAATCAAGTTCGAAGGTTGATTGATGCTCCAAGTGAGATTAGGCTCATAGGATGCAAGTGGGTTTTCAAGAAGAAAACTGACATAGACTATAACATAGTTACCTATAAAGCAAGGCTGGTTGCAAAAGGGTATAGTAAAAAAGAAGACATTAACTATGATGAGACCTTTTCACCTGTGGCCATGCTGAAGTCTATCAAGATACTCCTTACCATCGCCACTCATTATGATTATGAGATTTGGCAGATGGATGTGAAGACAACATTCTTTAACCGGAATCTGGTGTTTATGGCACAACCCGAGGGTTTTACATCCAAGGATGGCTAAAAGGTACGCAAGTTGTAGAAGTCCATTTATGGACTTAAGCAATCATCGAGGAGTTGGAATATTAGGTTTTACGATACAATCCGAGAATTTGGTTTTGTATCAAACGCTAATCAGCCCTGTGTATATAAGAAGGCTAGTGGGAGTGCAATCGTTTTCCTTGAATTATATGTCGATGACATGTTATTAATAGGAAACGATATTCCTTTTCTTTAGAAAGTTAAGTCATGGTTGTCAAAGAAGTTCTCCATGAAAGACCTTGGAGAAGCAGCTTTTATACTCGGTATAAAAATCTACAAAGATAGATCTAGAAGGTTGCTAGGTCTTTCACAAAGTACATACATAGATAAGGTTTTGGTTAGATTTAACCTTGAGCAGTCAAGAAAGGGTTATCTCCCAATGTCTAATGAGATTAACCTTTCTAAATCTGAGCATCCGAGAACACAAGAGGAGAGATTGCGCATGAATGGAATACCTTATGCCTCAGTGATAGGCTCTATCATGTATGTTATGGTATGTACTCGGCCTGACATCTCACATGTGTTGAGCATCACGAACAGGTGATAATCATTGGATGTCCGTTAAAACTATCCTCAAGTACTTACGTATGACTAAGGATATGTTTTTAGTGTATGGAGAAGGTGATCTCACTTTGAAGAGATACACCGATGTGAGTTTTCAATCTGACATGGATGATTATAAATCCCAATCAGGTTATGTGTTTATGTTAAATGAAGGGCAGTTATTTTGAAAAGTTTCAAACAGGATACGACAGCCAATTCAACAACAGAATATGAGTACATAGCTACTTCAAAAGCGGCTAACGAAGCTATCTGGCTTAAGGGATTTATTGGTGATCTTGGTATGGTGTCCAGCATTGCAAATCCAATAGCGGTCTATTATGATAACAATGGGGTTATTACTCAAACAAAGGAACCACGATCTCGTTAGATTAATGGACATGTACTTAGAAAATACCATCTCATTCAGGAGATAGTAGCCAAGAAAGATATAAATTTAGAATACATCTCCATGGATCGGAATCTAGAGGATGGGTTAACTAAGCCATTGACTCAAGTAAAACATGACCATCATGTTAACAAGTATGACATGAGGCATATGGGCAATTGGCTCTAGTGCAAGTGGAAGATTGTTAAACATTATGTATACCCTAGAGGTAATTACGACGATATATCTTTATTAGCTATAATGTATAAATGGTTTCAAATTATTATTAATAATAATTAAGGTATCTTTGTTTCTTATTAGTGTTTACTATTTATTTATGTATCTCGCTGGTACCATATATGTATAGTATTAAATATGTATATGCGCATTGATATGACAAAGTCCGTGACTACTTCATAGAGTATAAGTGCGTGGGTATAGTGGGAGCTATGTGGTGTGAGAACTGCTCATATGTGTTACTATGAATAGTCTAAATATCCCTAGTCATAGTTTCACTAAGACCGGACATCAATGGAACGGACAGACTAGCATGTGTAGGCTTACTCCTTGGATTAGATCTAAGCAGCTGATCTCATGAGCTGAAGGTGGTACCTTGAGTTAACACATGCATGTATTCAGGTAATATAGTGGAGACCGCTATAAGACAGACACTTGGAAATAACTATATCCATGTGTTGGTGTCGTGTCTTATTGTAGTAACCGTACAAGTATCCTCAGACTTGAGATACTGGTTACCTTGTGTAGGAGTTGCTATACTTTGGGTCATACTTATTCATACCCTGATGATCGGGATGACACGGGTGATTATGGGTATAGTGATGATCATATGTTGGTAAGCCAAGTAGTCAAGATGGGATCCATCGCTCCTAATATAGTGATATAATGGGAGATGTACCTTAGGTCCCCTTGTTGAAGCGACACACCCATGTACCTCTTATCAAAGTATAAGATTGATAGAACGGGTTTTTCCTGTTAATCTTGATACATAATGACCAAGTGGTGTTCCAAGATAGCTACGGCTATTATATGAGCTAACACTTAATCTGAGCTCAATAAACTAGATGGTACTTAACCTGACGGAAGGAATGTATTGTATTGGTTACTACTGTGGAACTAGATCAAGTCATAAGCACGTGATGTTCCAAGTATCGAGGGATCATATGCCTTTGCTAGAAAGCCTATTTGATCGTCTAGAGCTATCGAGTTCCATATCATCTTGGAACACTGAGCCTAAAGGTTCCCGAATAGGAAGACAAGTTTAGGTTAACCTTTAGCGTCTCAATACTTTGGGATCCTATGAGGTACACACTTTGGGTCTTTATCGGACTAAGTAAAGAACCTATAGACTTGGTCTATGCAGCTAATACCAGTTATCGAATTTATTAGAAGAATTTTTAATTGGTTAGACCTAATTAAAAATTAAAGGGAATAAAGAGAAAATGGGAAAATTGCACGGAGCGTAGTAAGGGATTCTTCCCGTTGCGAGTGAGCCCCAAACGAACACGGAATGTTCAGAGTGGGGCCTGCGCGATTACCCCACAAGCCGAAGGGCTCGCAGGCCACTAGCCCCGCACACGCTAGCAGGCTGCAGGCCCACAAGCGCTTCCTGCCACGCAAGCCTAGCTTGCGGCATAAGGCAAGCCCGTTAAGGCTTGGCTTGTAGCAACAAGTCGCAGGTTGGCCCACGGGTCATAATGACCCGCGCGGCCAACCCGGATGTGGGATGGGATAAACTTTTATGAGGAGTCTAACACTCCCCCTTTCCCTATAAATAGGCCTCTAGTTTCTCTCTTTATTCACAATGACGAATATACTTCTTCAGCTCAACTTTCTTCTCTGAGTTCGACATCCTCTTCTTCCTTTGTTGTGCTAGATCCTCCACGAGTTTCTCCAAACAATTGAAGAATTCTTTTTGAAGGCTCTTTCCAAAGTGAGCCTTCTTGGTTTATTTTCGGGTTTGTTTTCGAGCGGTCTAGCAATTGCTGTTTACTAACGAGTTCTTCCTCAACGAGGTTTTAGTATGTGAAGATCCGTGTGGATCAATCATAGAGGATCTCATAGTTTGGAAGCTCATGCTAATGAAGTTCTACCGAATTGCTCCAAGGGAACACCATCATCAAAAGAGAGAAAGCACGCATCAAATGGTAATGCTCTAAACTTAGATGCTAGGTTTCTTTTATAAGCTTTATAAACCTAAAAACATCTATGGAACTTTTTAACCTGGATTATATCAATCATGACATGCTTAGGAGATCCTTAGGTTAATTTTAAGTTTTGAAATTCTTCCTTGCAACATTTGCATGTTCAATTACTGTCTTGATTAACCAGCAATATCAAACAGTTGAAAAAAATAATTTCGAAAAGGTATATCACAATGGATGGCATTCCGAAGATAAAAATGAGATGAACAAAAAACTCTAAAGCGACATGTAAAAAAATAAACGGATTGGGAGATAATGGCAAAATAAGATAGAAAATTCAAAAATACATGTAGAAGGTAAGGGTGGGAGAATACAGCAACTTGGAACATATAGGGGGTAAATATGAAACTTAATTGGTTAAATAATTAGGACACAACATTTGAGCTGAATCTATTCCTAGCTTTTAGCTCATTTATAAAATTTTCCCTGATATTAATATATGTTAGAGGACACTATGCATATTCACAATAATATGATGTCATTCAATTATGGGCCCAAACCCCCATGTGGTTGCTTTTGAATCTTACCTTAAAAGACCAATGACAAAGCCTAGATTTGGATTTCGATGTGTCACAATTTCAAATGAAGTGAGATAGGTAACGGCGAATCAACAACAATAATGTAATAAATTTGAGGAAAATGAGGATTGAATAACACTTTAACATTTTTTATGTTGAAATTAATAAATTATTCGTGAAAATATTTAAGTGTATGATGAAGTTGTTTTATTATGATTTACATTTAAGAAATAGTTCATTTAATCCAACGTGTTTAGAATAATTTTTTTAAGTTTGAAAATATTATATTCAAAATATTATAAAAAAATATATGAAAAGATACGTAATTAAAATTTACGAAGAAAAAACCAAATAAAATTATGATATTTTTATAAACAAATAAAGATAATAGGATATATTTTACAAAATTTTATTCAAAAATAGAATAATCATGTTAAAAAGTTAATAATATGAAAATAAAATATTAAAAAAATTAAAAATTGAAAATAAAATGATAAGTAAGTAAAAGAATCACGAAAACAGATCAAGCAAAAGGAGAAAAGCATGCAAAAGAATGAACAACAAATAAAAATGAAAGAACGAAAATAAAAAAAACTAATTGAAAAATAAAGATGATTGTATGTTGAGTAATTTTATAAATCTTTGTATTACAAGAATGAGAGAAAAGTAATTGGAAGGAATACCAAAAGAAACTAAAATTTTATGGTGAAAATAAAGGTAAAAAGTTGCACTAGGTTTCAAACCATGATAATTCATGTGAAGTGAAGATTCCCAGACCGCTAGAGCAAAACATTGATAATGATATATTTGTTATTCTATACGCTATATTTTTCTTATTTTTTGACAGCTGGGGGGCACGTTCCTGACCACCAGTCTTCGCCCCTGTAAAAGACCTTATACCATTGATGATATTGTCCAGCTCATAAACCAATATTTTCTCATCTTTGTTGGCAATGTATGATATTTGTTAGCCCAACATTTCTTCCCTCGAATAAATAATCATTGAGCCTCTCCTGACCGATCATTCATTAGTCTACAGCACACATTTTTCACTTTAATGCAGCTCTAAGACACGCCTTATATAGAATAGGTTTCACGGATATTCAACGATCAAATTGGACATATCATTTTTTTTCGATTCACATTGCGGTTAACGTCTGGCCATTTTGGTTAATGTCTGGGCATATAATTTTAAGGATTCATTCACATTGCGGTTAACATTTGGGCATTCTCTGATATCACTTGTTGACGAGCTCGGAGGACACCATATATACCAACAAATGATATGATGATGTCTATTTTGAACTTAAACCCTCATGAATTTGAACTTAAACCCTAAAAAATATCATATTATGAAAATTTGTAATTATTTATAAACCCAGATGTCCCAAATTTTGTCAACATCACGAGGTAGGATGTAAAACTAAAGTTCAACATCTAGACTTTAGGATCATTTTTTTTTTATTTGAGAATGTAATTTTTTTTTTTAATTATGATTACACAATATCATATTCTATTTTTGCTTGAGGGCGAATTTTGATTAATTCAATTGATTTGATACCAAATAAGTTGGTACAACAATGTGCTCTAAAATTAACTCATCTCTGCCCTTTACCTAATATCATCTCTGTACATTTGTTGCTAGAGTTTAATAGAAATGGTAATGAGCCTTAAACTGATTTCTGTATACATTAAAATATCAAGATAAATGATTGATAACTCGGGAATTCTTACAATGATGTTTCAAAAAATTTGGAAAAACAAGTAAAATTAACAAATTCAGGTCTGAACTTAATAATCTAGAAGTCTTAGAATTTTTTTATTGTACTTATCTATCCTATTTTATTAAATAATAAATTATGAAATAATGTTATTAATTACACATTAATTAATTTTTATCCGAAAAAAAATTCTAAACTTTTTATATATTGGAAATTTGTAAATCATGTCATTGTAGCAGTATGAGGACAATACATATCGACATCGTAGTAATATTATCCATCTTTGGCATAAGTTTTTACTGATTTGTTTTCAGTAAAAATCTTTCTACCAGTGAAGAAATGTGTTCCTATTTAAATAGTCACTCAAATTGCCATATTCAACAATACGTTTTTAGAAAAAAGAGTACTATTTATATTCCCATCTTCCAACATAAATATATTATTTAGTATTTTCAAGTGTATTGCGAGTGGAAGCATCACATGGAAAAGAAACTTGCAATATTAAAAATTTTAGAACGTCAAATTATAAGATCAATCAATTTTAAAATAATTATCATTTTTAGGTTATTTATCAATACCAAATTACACTAATTAAAGTAATAAAAATATTTATTTATCCCAATAATTTTTGTTAATTTAAAAATTAATTGAAAATTTTATTTATTTTATCATTTTTAATATACGTGAAATAAAATCAATAAAACTTTTGAAAAAGTACATTGAAATTTTAAACGGTAATTATTTTAAATTTTTCTAAAATCTTGAAAAATCACGATTAAAGAAAAGTGGGTAAAATAGAGACAATGAACAAAGTTTCACCAACAAGAACCCACTATGTTTGGACCGGTGCATCAACTAACCCATTTGCATATTTCAGGGGTACATCAATAATTTTGCCTAATTTTTTTATACTTTATTAAATCAACTAAACCCTCTTTTTTTTTTACAGCCGCCCAATCTGACCACTCTAATAAGCTTTCATTGTCAGCAACTGACTTTCTGGCGTGGCTTACTCGTGTACTCGCCACCTCGACTCGCTAACGCCTGTCTCTGTCAGCGCGTGTTTTCACTTTACTTTCTCCTCATGCTTGGGACGTGCAAAACATGTGATTTCTTTTCGTTGTGTGATTATTTAATTAATTAATTAATACTTAATCATGTTTGCTAACCGTGGGATAATATCTTGATTTATTCGTTGTTATATTACTAGTAGTATAAAGATTTATATATTCGTTTAGGGTGGCCGATTTATGCAACGCAAATGGTACAGTGTACTAATTAATTAACTAGGACAAAAAAAGTAAAGTTTACTTCAAACATTTAAAATTGTTATACTTATAAGACATATTAATCATAGATTTAAAAATTTGGGAATAAGTTCAAGTAGCAACATGAACTTAGCTTGAAAACAAATGCTGTTACTTTACCTGATTTTAAAACTAATATCTCCCTAAGTTTTGGAAAATATATTTTAAACATTTTTTAATAAAAATATACAGAAAATTGAAAACATAGCATATATATAACTTTTTCTAAACAAAAAATAGAAATGTCATTGTTATCATTGTTAAAATGACAATAATTTAATTATGTATTTAACTTAATAAATTCAATTATTTTCATTCAAGTCAGAAGATGAGCAATACAATTCGATAAGATTGAAAATTGCACAAACGATGTCTCATTTAAACACAATTTGAGAATGCATTACAAAATAACTATTATTGTCAATCAAACTAAACAGACAAGAATAGAAAGGAGCTGCTATATATTTACACTAACACAATTGTGTCCAAATAAGAAAAACCATTTGCATAAAGAACAGTGTCATTGAAACCTTACCGTACTGGTCAGTTCAACCGGTAAAATCGGGTACCGGCCAGGTATACGGTCGGTTTGAAGTACTTCACCAGTTTTGAAAAAAATTTCATCCTACTAGTTCATACCGTTAAAATACCGGTATACTACTAAACCAGTTAAACCGGTATTTAAAACAAAACGTTTCAAACTTTAATTTAAAAACTTCTCGTTCAAGTTCTTCGCTTTTATCGTTACGTTTTCTTTCAAAATCTAAATAAAAAAAGTAAAATCCTAGAATTGATAAAGATTTTTTAGAATTAAAATTTGAAAATTTGTTAAGGATATTTATTATTTAAATACTACATTATTTTAAAAACAAATTCATTAATCCGGTATTATCACTTATAATACCCATAATACCGGTCATACCACGTACTATTAACTGCACCCGTATCGTGTCTGGTACGGTATTGATAACATTGATAAAGAATTGGTATTTTTGTTGCATAAAAGATTAGGCAATTTGCAAAGTAGCTTTCGAAGATGTTGCTGTCTGCCAATTAGGGAAACGCATGCGGCTAATTCTTACCAAAAATATAAAAAAATGTTCGCGGCTAATAAACGCAATAAATTAAAGGGTAATGGAATGGACCCACCAACTTGACCTGGTCTAATGATATGACATGTCAAACAAGGTGGCAAGTGTTGGATTGAACGGTCCTGATTCATCTTCATTCAGGCGTAAAATAGGTGAAATATAGTTGGTCACACCTGATATAACTTAATTACCATTGGATAAGGATGCGGCTTGTGTCAGTGGTGGTGGGTCCACTGGTCCCGCTCATATATAGATTTTCCGTAGAAAGGTGACATATGGAGTACTTAACTGGGCCGGCTAGCCATATCTATGCACGTGAGATCTCATCTTGTCTAGAGTGTTTGGGTCTCATAAAACCTGTCCGAATTCCTTTGCACGTTTTTAAGATGGGCTTTTTACATGAATGTACGAAATGGTCTTCATTATTTAGGGTTGTAAAATTTAGGGTTGTAAAATCTAATTTAAGAGGTCCATAAAATTAAAACTAAATTGTAACAATACGTGATATAAATAAGGAGTCAAATTCCTGCTTCAGTTCATTCCTCAAAAGACAATAAGCCGCTTTCCTCTCCTCTTCGATTTCTCTGCAAATCAATTTCCGATCACGAATCTCATTGTCAATCTGTTATTCGGCGAGAAGAAACAAGCATTCAGGAAAAACAAGTAACTTCCATCTCCGATCAATGATTCTCATCTTCTTTATCGTCAGTCAGCTATTCTGATCAACAGAGAACGAGTTTTCAAGCAAAAATTTCTCTTCCCAACGATTTGATAAAATCTGCATTCTGATCAACGTTTACATTGATTATTCACTGTCAAACTGCAATTCCAATGAGTAGAAACATGATTACAAAGCCAAAACAAGTTTTGATTCCAAACCTAATTTGATTTTTGATTCGATTAAACCTAATATGATGCTTAAGATTTCGATTTCGATTTCGATTAAACCTAATGGAAAGTGTTTGACATGTTATCAGATTCAGATATAGAAGATTTATTTTAAGATGTGTGGTTTTGTGACCTCCCTATTGTTTTTAGGTTGTATTCAAGATAAAGGTTTTTATCCTAATATCAACAGTGACATTTTGAAGGAGGAGTGGAGTCCCCCCCTGGCAATTTCAAAGGTTTGTAATCTTAATACAATTTGTGAGTTTTATTTGGAATGATTGGGTTTGAATTGAGTTTGAGTTAATTAGATTCATTTCGTATCCCAAACACTCCAATTCAGTTTTCATAACGTATACACTAATTCATAACAAGCAGAAATTAAATATTTGCTTGGATGAACCTCATTCTCTGATTTGTCTTGATGATAGATTGAAATCGAAGAGAAAAATCTTCCAAATTATATGTCTTGTATCTTTGAGTGAAGATAATGGCCCTTTATGGTTCTATACACTTGAACATTTTATTTGAATCTTATATTCTCAGGTGTTTATTTGTAGGTAACTAAGTAAACGAATCCTAGATGAACATGTTAATTCATTTAGATGAAAGAGATTCAAAACTCAACTTTTATTTAGCATAATTAAATGTTTGGATATTTTGACCATAGATCCCCTTTGCAGGCTTTTGCCTTTGTTATATAGTAGATTATTGGGAATTTGTTAATTTGCTTGAAAATTTGTGTTTCTCTTGTTAAACTATGATTCTTTATGCAACATCTTCTAATGTATAATTCAATTTAAAGTGACCTTAAATAATAATATCTATTATGCAACATCTTTTATATATACATAATTATAAAATATCTATGACAACATCAATGCTCCTATTTTCATTACTTCTAATTACATGCCTTAATCATCTTGAGGGGTTAGTTAATTCATCAATTGCAATTTTAATTCATATATATGGTTTTGTAATATATGAAATCTATGGATGTGAATTGATGAACTATTACCGATCCTCTGTTTGATATAAATTTCTTAATTGATGTGATTATGTACATTGTAATTATGAAATCAGTGAAACAAGTGTTGTTCGGAGTCGGTTTAGGATTTTTTTATTTTTGTTGACACTTAGGAGGAATTCAAATTCCAAATCTCAGATATACTAATGTTCAACATTTTTGTTGCTTTATTCCTTCAAAAATGTCATTTTTCTTTTGCTTTTGGAAGTATTCTTAGAGTTAGACACTTTGTTTCTTTTGTATGATATGCTAGAGCAATTGATGAAGTATTTGTAACTGTAATTTGACAGTAAAAATATATAGATTAAAGCTTATAAAATCTGAATCTTGAAGTCATAGTGGGTGGAGTGAATGTGTGTACATAATTAACTGTTCAATTTGCTTGTCTTATTAAACATACAATATTATGTAATGTCATACGTACAATTGGTATAATATATATGATACTGGTAATAAAACCGATATAATACATATAATATATATTATACCATAATAATATTTGGTATACTTTCTGATTAACTATTATGGAGAATTGGTTAATAAACATATAATATATATTATACCAGAATGATATTTGGTATACTTTTTTTATTTACTTGTGTGTTTAAAATGAAATCTCATTAGTTGAATGTTTATATAATGGTAGTTAGCTTATCGCTTTTAGAAGTGATCATGCATGAAGAAGGATAATTCCTTGACACCAATGTAAAAAAATCTTTACTCTTAAACGCTATTACTATATCAATTGTGAAACTTGTAATCATCTGGAAAAAAAAATTATACCTAGTTTCATTCTGATATAATACATATTATACATGGTAAAAACTTGGTATGAAACCAATTATAGAAGAATTAAACTAGTATAATATATTTATTTATTCTGCAGAAGCATCCTTATATGTGTGTTTTTTTTCTTTTTTTTTGCTAAATTTTAGTTATAAAACCATTCATTTTGTTCTTATTAGTCCATCAAAAAGAGTTGGAATGATATGTCTTTATTTGAGTCATTCATAGAGATTCCAATGTTTTAAGAACTACAAGTATAATAAACAACTTTTGGTTGTGGTATATATTTGTGAGGATTTGATTTGTAATTAATTGTGATATGTTTTTATATATTTGCATAATGTGTTCCAATTTTTCTTATGATGGTTATGTGTATGTGGCAAGATTGATTGTTCTTTTATCTAGAGTGCCTAACATAGTATTTGAAAGCGCGCCTTAGGCGTGCTCAAGCTCTAAGGCATGATCTTGAGACTTGAGTACGCCAAGGCTAGAGCTATTTTTATATGTACAGGGGAAGCATTTAAAAATTGTTGAGATTTTTTCAAGCTCTAAGCTTTATGCGTTTCTGATTGTTTACGGGCTGAAATAAGAGGAATTTCTTTGAATAAGGAAACTTTGGTTCAAAACCAGAACGGAATTGATACAGATTTGCCCAGTTCAACAATAAATCAGAATGGAATACAATATTGCTGAAAGTAGTTTACGATGTTTTTTATATTTGTGATTCATAGTTTTGCTTGTTATACCATATATAAAACCGGTAAAACATAAGTGATAGAGTTTTTTGATGAGTCGGACTATGTAATTTACAATGGTAAAAGGTATTAGGTAAGTTGAACCCAAGATTGATGATAATGTGATTTTTAATGAGCTATATTTCCTATGTAAGAAACTTGGATAGAGTGATCTCTACGACCATGCAAATTAGTTTGAGCCCTAAAGAAGTCATTACTGAATATTATTGTCGTTGGAAAGCTTGTTGAGATTGCAATTCCACTAAATTAATGTGGTATAATGAACATTATACCAAAACACAAACTCGTATAATCCAAAAACTGACATTAAAATAAAATAAAATTGGGCCATGAAAAAATCAAAAGTCCGAGTGACACAAATATTAACTACATTGAGGCACTTAGAGAGAAGCATTGTCTATATGTTTCTTCGATTCAGAAACAATTTTTCAATAACATCATGTTGCCTTAGTAATGCAACTTGACCCCTTGTGGATAAGGTATCTCTGTTTCTCGCCCTACTTAGTGTAATTGCTAATATCAATGATATTTTGCCAACAAAAAAATAAAAGGAATGAAGAATTATTGAAATCTTAATTCTAATATGACAGTAACTAATGTATAAAATAAACATAATATATTATTTTTACATAAAAATAGCAGCTAGCGATTCTGAAGCTGAGTTTGCTATAGCCTAATAATCAATTAGCAAGATGTACAAACATATGTTGCTGTTGGATTTGGTATTGTACATGGCAGGAATTTGCTTTGTATTTTAGTTCTTGAAATGCATTCATTATTTCCACATCAAACCCTCCCGCAAACTGCCATGAAAAAGCAATAGATTCCTCAAATTACAACTTGTTACACATCAATACATCGACAGACAGATAAAAGATCTACTTTTTACTTGATGTACCCTGAAGGCGAATCTTACACCTCGAACTATCAGCTCTTCTTCTTCTTCAAGTCCGCTGCCCACAACTTCAAGCTCTAGTGATACTCTCTTCATATACTTCATTGCCAATTTAACTGATGCTAATTTGATCTGCAATATTACAAATACTAGTTACTAGTCTAATGAGAGAAATACTATGAGTCATCATATAATTTAACTCAAAAAATGTATAATTGATCAAAGCTAAATAACAAAAATCAGATTTATCATCACCAACAACCTCTTGTTCGACAAAAACCTTTACAACAAACAAGCATAATACACATTATACCGAGTACATAAAAGGTATAAAGTATATTATATCAAAGTTAAATAACAACAAAACACATATAAATATCATTACTAGATTAAAAAAGAAGAATATGAACAATTACAACAAGAAAACAACAAGTATAATATATCTATAAACAACTAAAACATGTATAATATATATTATACTAAAACTGAAAAAGGTATAATTGATCAAAGCTAAATAAAAAAGCTAGATTTATAATCACCAACAACCTTTTGTTCGATAGAAACCATTACAACAACAGAATAAACAGAAAAAAAACATTACAACAACATAATAAACAAGCATAATACACATTATACCAAATACAAAAAAAGTATAAAATATATTATATCAAAGCTAAATTTAAACAAAACACAAAATAAATATCATTAATAGATTAAAAAAGAACGATATGAACAATTACAATAAGAAAACAACAAGTATCATGTATTCATAAGCAACAAGAGCAAACTTAAATTACAGCAAAACTGATACAAGAGCAAAAGAAACATGTATAAAATGTATTATACCAAATAGAAAAAACGTACAGAGTCTAACCATTCTCATTATATGCCGATAGTATCATTATTTACTTAATAACTATATCATTACTAATCATCTCATCAATCGACATATTGTTTTAAAAAGAAATTAACCAAGAAAAGATATTGTTATAAAAAGATTATAAAAGACACATTGGTGCTATTTTGCATCATATCATATATCAAATGTAACAAATTCCAGAATAACATCATATATTATGCAAAAAATAAAAAAAAGGTAAAACATCACTAAAAACTAATAGAAAAATGTATAATACATGTTATGCAAAAAAAAAAAAAAAAAAAAAACGGTGTAATAACTATAAATTAACATCAAAATGATAAAATATGCTACACAACACATTCAACTAACAACGATAAATAAAGAACACCAAAAAAGCAAAAATGCAATCAATAAAAACAAGTATAATGCATATTATACCAAAAAAACCAAAGACTATAAAAGTGTTACATAGCCATGACTTAAGAAGGTACAAGTTTGTCTCCTTAATCGATAACACAAGAGAATGAACTAACTATAGCAAGTCATACTCGTATTGAGCCACTAAGCACCTGTAGAACTGCAATGATGCAACAATTTAACAAAATATTATTAAGAACTTTAATTAAACATTTTAAATAAAGAGAGTAATAACAGAAGTAAATCAAATTAATTTTATCAAATCATTTATTCTAAGGCATTACAGGAATAAAAATTTCAAGAAACCACACTATTTTGACACCACTCTTTGTAGACACTGATAAAGACATAAATATCATTGCCAAAAAGTTCCATTAAATCACACATAAAGCATGAGCTAACACTTGTATATATTAAATTTGTATATATTAAAAAGAAAAAAGTGACAAAGTTGGTTGTCAATCAACTAAAAATAATATAGTTCAAATTGTAGTTTTTTCAAAAGAAGATTATTCTACTTCCAATAGCAAATAAGAACGAACAACATTCCTAAACAGTGAACAACCACCTCACAAAATATAAAAAAAAGGAAAATTGCATGCCATTGTTTACTACAAAAAGTTATATTCTTCCACAATAATCTCTTTCGCATTACAAGCAAGATCATTTTCAACTGACAATTTAGTAAAAAGGTCTCTAACTATCTCATTTTTAGAAGGCACAATATCTAGTTTGCTTCCTATTGACATAGCTAAGGCCCCATCAAAATGGAACAAGGAAAATTCGAAGCTACTTATGCCAGCAAAAGCAGAGCATATAAAGTAGTATAAGTGTCCAGGCTGCAGTTGAGTGAGGGCTAGAGTTTAAGACATCAATTGAACAAAAGCAAGCAAGATTTAGAATGTTTTGGTTTGCATACACTAATCTTCCCTTTGCTCAATCACATTTAGATTAAGATTCTCAACAACAGCAAGGCTAAATTCAGCAAAATCAACACACATAAATGCCACAAGTTTCACCATTAATGAAATCAAACTCATGTAAGATTATCATCGAAACAACAAAAAGTAGAACTAGAATTTGAAAACAACAAAATCGAAATAGGAAATTAAAACAAACTCAATTAAGATTATCATCTAAAAAAAAGAAATATATTCTTCTACTAGGAATTTCATCGAACAGGTTGTGTGCTATTAAGATTATCATCCAAGCATGAGACAAACTCAATTCAAATTCAACTGTCCAAACTACACTATTATGGAGCAAATCATAAAAAAATTCATCTAAATTGATAAGGTCAAAAGATATGAAATTCTGATATACACAAAACTATAAACGAAGAAATCTATGAAATCATATAAGAAGCAATAAGCAATTTCCTCAAAAAAATGTATAAACTAAGAAATCATAACAGAAGCAATAAGCTTTTTTCTCCAATAATATGATAATCTTCCAAAATATAAGTGATTTCCCGAAAAAAAAGCAGCAGAAACATAAACAGAATCAGAATCATAAACAAAATCATAAAGCAAAAGAAGAAGATATCCCAATAAGAAACAAAATCATACAAACTGACCAAATCGGAAAAATCATAATGAAAAGCTGAAATTGAACAACCTGAAACTAGAAAAAAAACAAAATAGGAAAAAAACTTACAATGAATTCATCGATTACTGGAAGAAACGAAGAAGCTGACCAAAACAATTAAGCGAAAGATCGGACCAAGCAATCAAGAGAAGAACAGCGAAATCAAAAGAGAAAACATAATCATGAATCAAAGAAGAAAGGAAATCACGACTCATAGAGAATAAATCAAAACTGAAATTGCAATATGAAGGAGAAGAAAAAGGAGCTAGAAATCACCATCGGGAGCAACTCAATTAGAAAATATGAAAAAGCTGGAATTATAAGCTTATATGTACGTAAAATTACAATATGAAAATATAATAAGACAAAACTTTAATTAAATGTTGTTTATGACATATTAATTAATAAATCTAATATTTAATCATTCTTTACAAATCCCCTATTTTATTTATCCTCGTTTAATTCTATATATGTTTCATTTATTTTCTTATTACAATATAAAATCCAAAACAAATCGGGATCCCCTTATATTCAGGGATTCTGAGCTGTCACTCCACTTGCTCCTGTTAGTGACAGTTCTTGAACCTATTAATCAAATAAAATGGTTAATAATATCAAAAGTTAATTAATTGGCATTAAAACTCGTCATCTCTTGTCAAAGACCAAGATATACTTTTATATAGAAAATTTGTGAATTGAGTTTTTTGTGATAATAATTAGGAATGCAATCTCAAATGTGCTCTTAAAATTTTTATTTGATGCTGAAAAATAACTATTCAACAAGATCTCAAAAATCTACTTAGTTAGTACACAGTGAAGTTTAATAAAACAAAATTTCTATTTTCAATTAGCTTATGTTTTAAAATGACTAATTAGTTTCAAACAAGATTTTATTATGGACGAGGAGCACATAAATACATGCTACATCGATTGACCCTTTGTGAGTCCTCTTTAATTACAAGAACATTTTAACTGCGGGTTTTGGGTTAATGTCACTTTGACAAATCTCAAAAAAAGTTAGAAATTAATTCTGAGGCCAGAGAAAGCAAATATCGCAAGTGTCCTAAATTTCTACTTCAGGCAAAAAAAAATCTGTATACATAGCTGATCGTGATGCTAGTATAAATTTTGGATAATTCAAAAAATAAAATATTCAGAATTTTATCAGTTCTCTTTGGCGCTAGAAATTTTTTTGCCCAGTCAGATTTTACTTTTCAAATTTGCTCTAAATGGCGTGTTCATTTTTAATTCATCGTTGAATTTTCTCTCCGGTGAAATAAATATATCTCTTATGAATTTCAGTTCCTATAATTTAATCAGATTATATCATTTTTTCAAGCTACAGTTATAGAAGAAACATCGTTCTTTTTTCTGACAAAACAAAGTATATACTAAACCGAACATAATTGTAAATTGTAAAATGTAAAGTGAACTCCATCAAGCAAAAAACAGCAACGCACTCAAAATATAAGGGTTCAACGAGTTGCAGTCTTGCAGAACAGAAATCAACTGGCTATCTAAGAGCCCGATCAACCCCGTGAATCCTTTGTGAAGGATTCTTTCTGATTGCTGCTTTTGCCAGAGCCCGCTATATCATCTCATAATCGAAAAGGTAGATTTCTTAAAATAATTTGTAATCTTGCATAAATAGCAAACCCTTCACTCTAAACCACCCATTAGAAATTACTGGCAACTCAAGACATTATCCCTGTGTCTATCAGGACTTGAAAACAATAGATCTACTAGAAAAAGGATATTTTATACGCATTATATAACCCTTACACCTAACAAGGCCAGCATACACAAATCAACGGATAAGAAATAGCAGTTCTGGAACTATCTTTTCATTTATCTATTTGAAATGAAAATGCTAGTTTGACGAGGTTTACTACGTTCACAGACCTATAGGTCGAGAAACTGCATGATACTTATTTAATATCTATTCAAATATGTCCCGCGGTATCCAAAAAAAAATTGGAGTTTCAAATATTTAAACATTGTATTACCTTAAACGCAAAAAGTAGTACCGATCCAAGGTTAATAAAAACAAGTCAATACTACTGAAAATCAGGTTATGCAGATTTTAACTATGATAGTGTGTTTGGAAACCCAAAATTGGAACGAATTGCAATTTTTAATTCAATTCCTTCGAACTTTGTGGTTTCCAAACCCACCCAGAGACCCTTGACCCTAAAGCAACAACAAAGAAGGAAGAAAAAAAGGACTAGATGATAAAAGTACTAATGTTTTGTGAAAACAAAAAGGAAATCAAAAAACAAAAACATGATAGTATTGAGCCGTGGGTATGTGTAACTGATAGAAAAAAACCTTCAAAATGGCAAGGGGTCTTATATACATCAGAAAATATCAAAAACATACATGAGTGAGACTGCCATCAAGTAAATTCCAGGCAGGTTTCAACATATGCGTCAAAGAGTGCTGTAAATGAACCAAGCTGTTTGTAAACAGCTCGGTGTTCGACTAAAAAAAAATTCAACTCGGCTTATAAATGAACAGTTCATGAATATGATTTATGGCTATAGTTATAAACGAACTGAACATGAACAAGCTAATATTCGACTCGTTAACTCGTGAACAAACTCGATTAGAGGTTCACGAACAAATTCATGAACTAACTCGTTAAATGTTCGTGAACTGGCTCAATCATTATTGTTACATATTAAAGATAAAATTTTATAAAACTTAAAATAAAGTATTCATGTATAAAAGTAAACTAATACGACAAAAAGAAGTTTATGTCTCACTTTAAATTAATAATGGAATTGGCAATGTTGTTCGCGAATAAAATAAAACGAGTTCATTCGAAAAAAATTTAAAGAAACAAAATAAATGAGTTGTTTGTGAATAAATCATGAACATACGAACACTTAAATAAATGAACACAAACAGAATTTTGAGCTCGAATTCAAGCTCAGCTCGGCTCGGCTCGTGTTCATATAAAACTACACAAACGAACACAAAACATGCCAAAATCGGCTTGGCTCGGCTCGGTTCGGTTCGTTCATAGGCCTAGGGATAATAGCACCATGGAGAACTTTAGAAAATAAAGCTCGAGGAAAAATCCCAAGCTGCCATTGTTACATAAACAGCAGAGCATAAAAAATTCACCTGAGTGGATGTTCAAATCAAAGTTCTGCAAACGTCTGCTCCAGCAAGTCATCTAACTGACACAAGAAGTTCATCCATCAATTGGACCAGCAAGCTAATTTAGTATCAAGTTCATGTTAGTCCAACTAAATAAACCTGTCGGTTTATGGTTCACACCATGAAACAGATCTCAGTGACCTTAGTCACATAAAAAAAAACCTGATTTTCATACCATGAAACTGAGTTTTGACTATTACAGGATAATATTCATTCAATGATTATAAAACTAAACACAAATTCGACTAGTTTTGTAGGTTTATAAGCTTAACTAATTATTTATCTATCCATGAAACTCATAATTTCTTACTATTAAGAACTTAAATAATTGTCAACCTAACCGTATAAAATTCCTACTAATACATTATAATAATACTCTACCTACACGTACAAATCAATGAAAAAAAATTACAAAAGAAAATTCATTAACTATGAATTGCATACCTTAATTATCAAAATTATGGATATTTTAGGAAAAACCTATTAAATAATGACGAAACAATTATTTGTTTAATAATAAATTCAACTTTTGCAAACAAATAAAAATAATCTAAAACATCTAAATTTTAAAAATGTATTACTTGAATTAGGAGTAGGAAATGCAATTGGATGAATAAAGGGATGTTGAATGAGATGGAATAACGGTGTAGTGATTGTGTGAGTGTGTTTTTAAATGTAGAAAAAGAGTTTTTTTTTTTTTAAATAAACTGATGCATTTTCCCTTTGAAGACTACACGGTTTGGTGTGGAAATCTCAAATAGTTTAGATTCCCATGCTAACAAGTGTTGCAATCGAGGCCAACAACAGTTGAGCTCAATTGAAATACTTTAAAACTGGTTGTGGCAGCTAGTTTTGCAAAAGTTGACTGCCATAACCAGTTTTTAAACATTGTAGAGGTTGAGGCGACAACTCTATCACAATGTTGTGAGAAAACCAGTATAATATTTTTCAAAAAAAATAATGATGAAAACCGGATCCGACAAAGAGTTATCAGTACAAAATGAAAAGTTGAACCCAGATTTAGTTTTTGACCTTATTAAACATATACCTTGCATCGAAATATTTCTTCACCATGTATTCTATGGTTATAATTTTATATTTCTTAGGCCAAACGCATCATTACCCCCCTCAACTTGGTTTTAATAGTCGGATCTCACCTCCAACTTGCAAATGGATCAGATTCCCCCTTCAACTTGACAAAAGTGAATCACTTGACCACCTCAACGTCACGTGTCAGAATCTAGTTGGTTTGGCTTTTCAAAGATGTCATTTTTCTGATTTTTTTCTCTCCAACTAGAAGTTAACAGGTGGCATTGAGGGGGTAAACTGGTGCAATTCTGCCAAGTTAAGGGGAGTAACTGATTCTTTTGAAAGTTAAGAGTGTCATCCGACTTTTAGGATCAAGTTGAGGGGGGTAATGATACATTTGACCTATTTCTTAAGGTCAAAATCCTTAACCTAAAATCCTTTTTGAAAAAAAATTTACATGTTTTATTTTGAAAAACAGTAAAACTGTCTAACATGTTTACAAAGTTTACCTATAAAACACTGAGTTTGGAGTCCTAAACTGCTAACTATAGTTTGGGTATTTAGCAATTGAGCCATAAATTGATTTGACTTTACCTGTAAGAACATCTTTAGTAATTCGTGGATTCTAAGTTTAGTTGACATGTAGAATAGAAATTCATTTTTATGATTTGACAATAATCTTAATAATATACAATATCTTTTGATAAGATAAGAATAATAGATTATCTATTTTATTATAAATTGTATTTATAAAACATGAATAATAAATTAATTATTACATTTAAAATTATATTTATTATAAATAATATGTATTTGACTATTTACAACAATATCTATAATTTAAAATCACACATAATTCCAAATCATACAATTAACATCAGCTACACAAATTATTAATAATCCATTTTCAAATTCATCGTCAAACAACTATCCTTTGTTCTGACCACTGCAGGTATCGACACGTGGACCCACTCCATAAAAGCGGATGCAAACCTATTTATGTTCCACTCATTTATCCTTCTTTCTGGTCCGTGCCCCCTCTCTCTCACCTCTCTCGTCGCCGTTCTTCCTCCCTCTTTCTCTCCTTCTCCGTCCACACACCATCACTCACACCCCTAAACCCTAGTTCTTCCTCTCCCCGACTATATCTCCTTCTCGAATTTTGTCTGCAATTATTGACTTCGTAATCTATCCACTGATAATCGAGAATTTGTCGAATTGATATCTAATCTGCTTACAGTAGGAGAGAATTTGAGGTCATGGCGGCATCGTCCACTACAAGCTCGGTCTACATCCACGTTATCGAGGACGTCATCAATAAGGTCCGTGAAGAGTTCATCAACAACGGCGGGCCTGGCGAGAGTGTCCTTAATGAACTCCAAGCAGTAAGTATTTCCCAGATTCCATTTCCTTCTGTCATTTGTCTCTGATTGCACTTCCTTTATTCTACGTTCTTGTTTTCTTTTGATAGGGATTAGCGGATTTGGTGTATGTTCGGATCTGATTTTGCGTTTAGGGTTTGTAGATTAATATCTTCGTGACATTTAGAAATATGTTATTGCTAGATTTGGGAGACGAAGATGATGCAAGCGGGTGTTGTATCGGGGCCAATAGAGAGGTCCACTGCACCTAAACCAGTTCCAGGCGGTCCAATCACTCCAGTCCACGACCTTAACGTACCTTATGAAGGAACGGAGGAGTACGAGACTCCTACTGCTGATATACTTTTTCCTCCCGTGAGTACTTCTCCTCTCTGTAATAGAATGGTGATATGCATCCCTGGGTGAAGTTTTGGATACCGCTGCGTCAATTGATTACTTATAAGTATTATCGATATGATATATTTATTAAAATCTTGAGTTTCGGAGCTTCATTTTGAGATTGATTCAAAGAAGAAGTAGCTACTTCTTAATTTAGCAAGCAATCTCTTAGACTAGCAGTTGTTGCACTGTGTGACTTTTGAGTGATTTGCTAGTTTTTCTACATCGATTTTTTGTAAATTCAACTGTTGATTTTTCAGACCCCGCTGCAAACCCCCATTCAGACACCACTACCTGGAAGTGTACACACACCTTTGCCAGGCAATGTGCAGACACCTTTATCAGGGAGTACAGATAACTCTTCTATGTATAACATTCCTACTGGAACAAGTAGCGATTATCCCACCCCTGTTAGTGATATTTGTGGCAGTACTACTGCTGAGGCAAAAACTGGCAGGCCAAGTGCTTTCATGGTGAGTAACTTTTCTACTGCCAGAAGTTTGTAGCATTGTTGTAGTTGTACTAGTTCTGTATATGTTTCTGACTTTTCTTTGCATAATGTCTTTCAATAGCCACCTCCTTCTCCTTGGATAAATCAAAGGCCCCCTCTAGATGTTAATGTTGGTAAGTTTGATGTTATATTGACAGGTTCTCATGTTTTGCATGTTCTTGATTCATTCCTATGATATTATTGTAGCTTATGTTGAAGCACGAGAGGAGGCAGAAAGAGGATCTTCAAATCAACCCTTGACACAGGTATCTTTTATTGGTTGTGTGTATACAGTTTATATTTGTGCGCTTGATATGTTTCTTTAGTTCATTTTTGTCTTTCTAAGATGATTACGTTATTATCAAATTAGTTTATCAGTTTTTTTAATGTGGTAAAAAACTGAAAAAATTCCCAGGACTTCCTCATGATGTCTTCTGGAAAGCGCAAGCGTGAAGATTTTGCTGCACAGTATAAAAATGGATTCATACCCCAGCAAGACGGGGCTGGAGATATTCCCTCTAAAGCTGTACAGGTTGAGATGTTCTTTCTAATCTTGAACCCATTAAAAACTTCTATCTTCTGCTTTTGCTTTTCCTATTTTATGTGTTTTGCTTACTGATGCTCCATTTCTTGGAATTTGAATTTGTTTCTAGCTGTTACTTTTCTGCACGTGACTATATGTGAATTGTTATTTTGAATTTCTCTGTTTCCACTTTTGAACCCTTTCTGTTCTGCATTAACTTGTGTGGTTTTGAACCATAAAATGCTTATGTTCCTCTATGATATTGTTATGCACAATCAGCATATATGCCCGCCCATATATTTTATCATCACCACAGACCATTGAACCTTTGACCCTAATTACATGAACAGAGTATTACTGTATTACTCAGTTTTATATCTTAGACCTTCATCATTGATGTTTAAATTCTGGATATCGCTTATGATGACAAATTTGCAAACATGGCTTCAGTTCTCTCTGTGCCTTTTGGTGTTGGAATTGTATTTATTGGTGGCACTTGTAAACTACTAGCGCTATATATTGCCTTGCTGACTGAATTTTTTAGTAGCGTCACCTATTTACTGTGTACGTTTGAATGCCTTATGCATCTATACCGTGTCACTTTTTTCTTAAAGCTTTTGAACCGGTTTTATAGCCTAAACATAAATATATTTACGCATTTTGTTCATCGTTTTTCCATGCTAGACAATATTTTTCTATTTAGGGTTCTTTTTTGTATATTTGTTTTTATTGACTAATGACATGGTTTCTATGCTCAAGATAAATTCTTACATATTATTGGTCCATCTCAAGTTTTGATAGTTGAACACTTGAGCTTTTCTTTTTCCTTGATAACATTGAGGTTTGAGTCGAGAAAAAAATGTTATAAGATTAGTAAAACTGTGTGAAATGTCATTCTGGTCGTAATTGGGGGTGACTTGTAAAGATATAGCATTTTGCTTTGCAGACTTCCAAAGTAGATGTTCTAACTTCTACCTGAAGTGAGCTGATGCATGCAATATTTTAATATTTTGGCTGTTGAAGTATGAAGTGAATAATTGTGTAATCCTTCTTTCATAAATAAAAGTAATCTCACCATCATGGGATTACTATGCTCGGAATTCATTTGTTATCTATAATTGTGGGGTTCACATACTCTATGTTGCTGTCATGCTGTGTGCGCACATGTGTGTGTTAAGGGGGAATAAAATTTAATATTAGAAGAAAAAGTGCTTGAAGTTATTCTTAAATATTTGAAGGGCATAAAATCTTAAAATATTTTTTGGTATTTCATTAGGTGAAATGTTGCAGATCCAAAATTAGGGTTTAGCAGATATCACCTATTGCGAGGGGGATGATTGGCAAAAGTAGTTGCGCTCTCTATATGTCATTCTAAAAGGTATTTGTAGAATTGTAGTTTGACCAGCAAAAAAGGGTATTTGCCTCCATTGTCATTACCTCCCTGTCTGTTCATGCATAGGTTTAGTGGCCATCCACTGGTTAGAAGTAGCTCATGCTTTCTGGCCGTTGATAAGTTAAAATGACTTTCAGGGTTACAAATGCTCTGTGGGCGCAGAATGAGTGATATAGTGATTGAGGTAAAGTAGAAATTTTATTTTGTCAACGGTGAACTTTTTCATGAGACAGCAATGAGAAGAAACCCTGAGCTATTACCCTGTACAATGTTCTTGACAAGTGAAGATCAGGAGCGATAGCCATGTTTTCTTATCTCAGTTGTGATGGTGCCTTTATTTTGCTCCCTAAAAGAGTAAAAGTCATGGTTTTTGGCCATTTTGGTACAAGTTGAATATCTAGTGATTTATTTTGTCTGAACTTACGAATTTGAAGTTTACTACAACTAGAAGATTGATTTTGGGGAGTGGTTGGTGGGTTGCTTTACAGCCTCATAATAGGAATACATTACAGAGTGGGGTGGACGTTTTTGAATATTAAGGGTGGTATTTAAATAAATGTTATATTGTGGTATAACCCTATCTCTGAATAACTGGTTATAGCTTAGGAGGCAATGGTGAATCGTGTTATTATAAACTTGTGTTTGCTCTATGGCTGCAGATAAAATAGTGATATGACCGTCATGAATTGGCAGGTTATCAAATTTCAGAAATTAGGATTGATTTCACATTATTTTGATGTATGAATTGAATATAAATTGCTTTGAATGATAGTTTCCTCTTCTATATTTTTTAATGGGTTGTGGTATTATAACTCGCGACATTTTAGGTATTGGTAACTGTCAGTGTTGTAATTGAATTTTGATTTGTTGCTTTCTATGTTGTTATCTAAACTTGCTAGTTGGGATAATTTCCTTGATGTTGGCTTGTAATCACTTCTATGTGTGCCTATCTCATTAAAAAA
>CATIWQ010223238.1:0-10495 GCA_949673415.1 Euphorbia schlechtendalii | reverse complement strand
AATGGGGGGAATTTTAAAACCGAAAACCGAACCGAATTGTTTCGGTTCGGTTCGGTTCTAACCGAAATAATTCGGTTTGGTTTTCGGTTGGGTTCGGTTTTAAACCAAAATTATATTTTTTTATTTTAAATTAATTTTTTTTTTCATATATTAATTTTTTTAACATAAAATAACTAAAAATCAATATAAATATTTTTAACACATGTAATTTATTGTTGATTTCAAAAGGAAACCTTAATTTTCAAGTATTAAAATGAAAATTGAATGTGAAAATAATTACTAAATTAATTTAAAATTAATTAAAATTTATATTTCGGTTCTCGGTTCGGTTCTCGGATTTTTTTATTTTTTTCCCAAAAACCGAGAACCGAACCAAAAACCAAATTATTCACATACATGGACCAAGAACCGAACCAAATTAATTCGGTTCGGTCCGATCCGGTCCGGTTCTCCGGTTCAGTTCGGTTTTATTGGTTCTTTGCTCTCCCCTACTTTAACCTTTGAGAATACTTATCCCTTGATATTCAGCATTCACAATATTTAAATTCTTATTAAAATATAAATAATCCTAATGGTACAAGCACTTAAAATAAAATAAGGAAAAAGGTGAAAAATTAAATTAAAATGCTAAAGCCATGGTACCCAATACCAATAACCCACTTAAAACGACCCGAGCCTCGTACATGGATCTGGAGCCCGAATCATCACCAGCCGGACTTTCTGCAGTTTCCGGCGACAAACTCCCGGGAGAGGGATTTGGTGGGCTACTAGTGGAAGGGAAAACCATAGGAGCATCTGCGGGTGTGGCTGAACTGGCAGGAACGGTGGCAGAAATCTCCGGTGTCGGTGCAGTAGACGGACTCTCGGGCATTTCTGGCTCAGAGACAGGAGCCAAGGAAGGCGCGGCGACCGGCGGCGCAACAGGACTGGAAACAGACGGCGGTGGAGTTGCCGGTGTCGAAACTGGAGGAGATGCAGTAGGAGACGGAGTAGAAGCCGTCGGCGGCGGCGTTGAGGCGGAGGGGGAGGGGGAGATTTTGGGAGAATGTGATGGAGAATTTGAAGGAGAAGACGGAGATGTGACCGGAGCAACAGATGGAGAAGAAGAGGGAGGTTTAACAGGAGAAGACGGTGGAGAGGGATGCGATGATTTAGAAGGAGAAGGGGCAGGCGCATTGTCTGCTTCAACTGCCATATTCAGAAAGGTAAAAGCAAATAAAAGTACGAAGAAGAGTCTGGGCATCATTTCGGCGGCGATCGTGACGGTGAATTACAAGATCGGAAAATTGAATTAGGGTTTTTTGAAATGTGAAGTTGTGAAAGAGGGGAAAACAGATGATGATATATAGAGCGTGGAGAAGAGTAATGTGACCGTTGAGTGGGGTTTATTGCTAAAGGATAATTAGTAGCCGTTACTTGTTCTTAACCTATGTGTCTGTCTTCTTGTCTCCATTCACCTATATTATACGACAAATTTATTAATGTGCAACAAAGACTCACGTGAAGCTATGCTATATTATTACTGCATACTTAGAAATAAACAAAAATATTTATTTACTTTTAAAGATTAAGATTTTACAGAATCTGGAATTCAAGAAATTAAGGATTTGATTTGTCGGATTCTTCTTTTAAAGAATCCTCTTTATTTGTGAACTTATAATCTTATCAATTCTGTACTTTCAAATTAATGAAAATCCTTTCCTCGTTGAAAAAATTCTACGAAACATGGTATGTATCGCTATGTACCGTAATTCAATTCAAAAAATATTTAAGAAGTAATTCATTACTCTAATTGTTAATAGAAGTAAATGAAACAATATATATTCTCCTCTTTCCTAATTCAATTCTACATTCTTACCTTAAGTGCATTTTTTTATATCTTTTATTGTCTTCCCCAATATGATTTTGATTTAAATTAATTTTTTCAAACTTACATTCCATTTGGCAGCCACGTAATTAGGAAGTATAATTTGGTGTTTTCATATTTTTCAAGTTGGAATACATAATGGATTAATTTCTAGTTGGTCCAATCCTTCCGATTCAAATATCTAATTTTACATTACTTCGAAATTGTGAGATGTTTCCCTTAATTTTTATTTGAAATAAAAAAATTATGGATTTAAATTTAAATTCAATTAATCAAGTGTTTTTCAAAAAAATTCAATTAATCAAGTTATCGTAATTAAGTTTTAGCAATATTTCTAAACTATATTCAATAGTATTTGTTAAAAAATGGTAGAATATTGGGGTTTGATTATCCTTCTTTTCCGATCAAGACAACTGCTTAGACTACATTTGCTTCATGCCCCAATATTGCTAATAACATCAAAGAAAATTGTTTTATCTATTACAATACAATTAATCTAATTCTAATCTCTGCCTTTATAACATAAACAATTAGCCTACTAGCTCATTATACATGTAAAAAAATCTCTAATATATTGATTTGAATAAAATCTTCACACTTTTTTATCATAGCATATATTTAGGCAAGAAAACTTTCGGAACTCTGCTTGTGAACGAACGAACCATCAATGTATGCTTCAAATTTACCAAAAATCATTTAATCTACATCAGTTGATCTGAAAATACATCGTGTACTAACCCTAACCCTAATTAAATTACAGAAAGCGGAGTTAACTAATCATACTATTACTACAGAAAGGAGAAATCTAAGTGCATCAAGACCTAAACACGAAAAAAAGATAATAAATGAAACAACTAATGAAATGATATTAGATGAGAAGGAATACCTCTAGCGCATGACTGAATCGCTTATAGCGCAACAATTTCTTCATGATACCTATTAGGCTTTCTTTATCTACAGATTGCCCTTCTTCGATCCACTGATTGAGAATCGGGACAATCGAGATGTTCGGATCTCCAATTGGAGTAATCCTACGATACAGCTCTATTGTTGAGCCTTCCCAGGGTCTTGCCATTGCCTTTGTGCAGTGGAAGTTTGAATCGGAACCATGGCGAGATCCGAAAAAACTGGTTTCGTGCAGCAAAGTCGTGCCTAATCGAACAAACTTCTTCATCATTTGAGAAGATGGAGATTTTCAGAACGGAAATTGATAAATATATTTTAGGGTTTAGAGAAATGGGATTTTCAGTTCCCGTTGGTCCTACCTACTAATAATATATGGAAAAGCAACGTTCACAAAAATTGAATGTCTCATGTTTAAGAAGGCGCAGTTAAAACAAGCTCGGGCTTATTTGAGGTATTTGAAACTTCAGTCTAAAAATTGACAAGTGCGTTTTAGATAATTTATTGGGGGATAAATGCATTAGCCTATATAAAAAGTAATGTTAACAAAACTTGAATTAAGTTGATAACAAGTTGAGATTTATAGTTGAAATTTGTGTCTATTTACTAAATCTCAATCATTTAATAAATATTTGAAACTAGTTCTTTATAGAATCTTAATCCTATATACTAATAGGAAAAATTAAACAAGTAAGCTCATTAATTTTTTTATTTTGAAAACATAACATTGAGATTTAAGAAAATCTAGAATTATAAGTTTATCATATTTTCCTCAAAAAACACATTCCTATTGAAAATTTTACTTATATTTTTTCCAATTGGTTGGTTAAAAGACAATAAAATTTTGTGTCAAGCATTTGTTAAACGCTTAACTTTTAAGAAATATAAAAACAAAATCTTAAGTGAAGTCCGTTCTCAATTTCATTGGAATAATAAAATTTAAAAAATGTAATTGGAAAGTTTCCAATTATATAAACAACGATGTAAACCTATTTCTTCATACACTGTTAAGACGATAGCATAGAAAGCATTATTTTGGCTTGTATACAAAACTTTTCTTTCTAGTCTACTATTTCATTAATTTAAAGGTAATATTTAAAAAATTTGTCACTAAGAATTATAAGTTTCATATTTATTCTCTTTTGTACGGCACATGATTGTTTGGCAAAACTGAAAAAACAATTGAGTTTATTGTCACTCTTTTCCACTATAAGTTAAAGTAAAATTGGAAAATACCAAGTTTGGGCATGTAGTGAGTGCATAGTACATCTCACTTCTTTTACCCTCACTATTGCTTTGAGAAGCTAGTGGTTAGCAATAGCAACATAACTTAGATACCAGCACCACCTCCAAATAATAGAGCAGAATATCAACTCAATAATACGAACACCGTTCACTATAGCTTATTATGAATGGTTCATTGCAATACCGTGAGTACATAAACCATATTATCATCCTCCCCTTTATTCCTCAAGTAGATCTTGATGAAGCCGGTTCCATCATGAACAAGTATGTAAATGAAGAAGTGTCATTTTCAGCTGATATAAAACATCTATGCAAGACAAGTGTTGTACACCAAACTGCTGCCTACTTAACCTGCAACTATATGCAACCCTTGATAGTTTTCCTTGTCAATCAATATCAACACCCCACGGACATGCTATCAAACTAAATGGACATTTCAGTTTCATTTTCAGTCTTTTCCTCAGCCTCCGTGATCTCCAACAACGCACCAATTCGAACCGGCTTATCAGTTTTGATAGCATTTAACAATTGCTCTCCATCTCCCACTCCTCTCTCGTATTCTAGAAATCCTGCCAAATATTTCTTTCTATGATTTTCGCTGCCTTTTGGGGTTGATCATTTGCAAGATAGCCTATGGCAAAAGGAAACCATGTCCAAGCCTTGGGTTTCCCTCCTTTTGCTACTGCCTTGTCAATTAAGGCTCTTGCCTTTACAAACAGGCCTAAGCCTTAATCAAAATGTTTGAGATATTCATATCACACACAGTATTATCAAAAGGAGGGCGATGCCAGAGCGCCTCACCAGCGTCAGAACTCCACACCTTCAAAGAGGCGCTGCCTAGGCAAGCGCCTCTGGAAAAGATTGAGGCGCTCAGGCGAGCACCTTAATTAAAAATATTATGTAGAAGGTTTTTTACTGATTTGGAAAATAAATCTTTTTTGTAGAAAATAGAAATAATCAATCAAACATTAGATATGAAGTCTAAATATATTAGGAAATATCCCAATTTCATAAAATTTTTACCAATTAGAGGTAATAACATAGTAGTCAAAGGGGCGCCTAGGCTCCAGGGCGCACCCCCTCGCCTCAAACTAGGGCGAGGCGCACCATCATTAAAGGCGATGCCAAGGCCCGCGCCTTTTTCTGGGTGCGCGCGCCTTGGTGAGCCTTTACTGATTAGGCGCATTCCGGCTCCGACAACCACTTTCCGGTTAGTTTGCTCACTGTTTCCTCTTTCTTTCATCTTCTCACTGATTTCTTTTCAATTTTTTCAGTCAAAAATAGCCAGTGGCGGAGCTAGGGGGAGGCGGAGGGTGGCGGCCGCCTTTTAGCCGGAATTTTGAGACCCCCCTTACAATATTTCCCCATCTTCCTTGCCGTTGCCTCCCCTGTTCTTCTGCAGAATCCCGATTCTAACGATTTACGAACTAAGTTGAAATCTAAGTTAGTTTCTCAATTCTTCAACACAAGAGAAGAAAAGGAAGAGAAAATGATGAGTTTGAAGATACAGATTACACTTTGGAAGTTTATGAGTTACGGCAGATTGAAGATGAGACAAGAATGTGAATTTGTCCACTGGAGAAGAAGAATTGAGTTTTGTTTTGTTGCACTAGGGTTATTTATTTGGGCCATTATTAATGGCTGATTATATAAGTCACATTTACTCTAATTGGCTTAATTAAAATTAGAGAATTATCGTTGAGTTTGAATTTTTTTGCCTTTTTAGCGCCTTTTTTGCGCTTTCTTTGTGCCTAGGCTAAAGGCTTGGGTTTGCACCTTGAGTGTGCCTCGACGCCTTGACTACTACCTATTTCAACCGACCAACTATCATCACTCAAAAAAGAGGTTTTGGTTTAACACTGCCATAAATCTACATTCTTGGTTGACTCAATTGGCTTGCTTTTTTGCTACTTCATTCCGTCACAGAATTTAGAAATGCCAATGCCTTATGCAATCTTTTTTTGGTTTAACACTGCAATAAATGTACATTCTTGGTTGAACTAAATTGTGTCAAGTATGATACAGAAATATCCTTAACTCTAAACTCTCAGGTATGGCTACTGGTTTGTTGCTCTAAATTGTGTCACAAATTTTCTGTTTCTACTTATTCGGTTTCAGGGTGTTGTTGTTATACCTGATGACCCATGACAACAGGAGCATTTTGAAGTATACAAGGCAAGAAATTTTCAGCTTTTTAAGAATTCGAGACAATTCTTCGACTGGCGAGGATTGTTTTTCTAAATTGTTTATACTTTCTTGCAACTTCTCAGTAAGTGCTTGCTCTCGTTCATTACTCGCCTCTAAGAGCTTCTCGTTCATTCCAGTATGCAACAATGTCATATTCTGCTTGTATCTCAACCTTCTTGTTTTGAACAATCAAGTCCCTTTTTCGAAATCATCAAGTATCGAAAGAGGTCTTCTTCAAAGCGAAAATCTTCAATTATTTCCACTTTCTTGAGCTCAACTTCTTCCCTTTGCTGGCTAAGGATGTCAAGCTATTCCCTTAGAAGGTAAACCGCATTTGCCTGCTGATATTCCCAGTGTTTTACGAGGTATGCCAGCTGTGAAGAACATCAGTCTGTAATTCGTGAGCTTGATAAGGTGGTGAAAATCGACTATACATGGCTCCTCAACTATTGTAACTTCTTCTAACATCTCTTGATCCCCCCTCGGATTTTCACCCTTCTACTGGTATGGCTACTGGTTTGTTGATGAGAGGAATGGGATGAGAAATTAGAGGAAATAAGGGTAGAAACAGATTGGTAGAGAAGAATTACAAGGGGAAGGTAGAGATAAGAATTGAATAATGAGGAACAGATAATTTTCTTGTGATTTCATCTATGATTAGATAATAAGGCAAGCTCTCCTCCTTATATAAAGCAGCTGCAGTACAAGGACAATGGTCCCAAACAAGATTAATTTGCCTAACAAACAAATATTCTATCCTTAACTAATACTAGGGCTGACTCAGGCATTTAGGGAATGATCAATCTACTCCTGAAACCAGAAATCATTGCTAATTTATTGCTAACATGACAAATTATTAGAGATAAAATTAGAGAAGTTTGTATATAATCAGAGAATAATTTCAGAATAAAGAGCAAAATATAGAATGAAGATGAAATAAACTTGTGACGCATACACTTAGCTGCTAACTACTGCTGATAAACCTAACTCACTAACATAATATTTCCGTTCTTCCTCTGATACATGACATCGACCCGGAATTATCTCTCGAACACAAACCAACCTTCATTTCAGTGTTTACAGGTTACTATGTACTCAGTTGCATCCTAAATCATTCAAGAATCATGTCAGGTTATTCATCTTCCTCATTGACAATTCTTCCAGCTGATCTAAAGAGATAACATCATTATCCACAAGTAGTTTTATAAATTCTTTGGTTTGCTCAGTGTCTCCCACTCCTTTCAGATACTCCAGGCACGCTATTAAACTTGCAACTGTTGGCACTGGCTTCCGTCCAGTAACAGAATTTGTAACTAATTTCTTCATCGTTTCAACTGCTTTCTGATATTGTTGATTCAGAAGGTATCCTTCAACCAAATGACGCCATGTTGCAGCATATGGTTTTCCTCCTTTTGAGATTGCCTTGTCAAGTAGAGCTTCTGCCTTCCCTATGAGGCCCTTCCTGGAATAGGCACCAATCATGAT
The DNA here is from genome assembly GCA_949673415.1 of Euphorbia schlechtendalii. Taxonomy (NCBI): domain Eukaryota; kingdom Viridiplantae; phylum Streptophyta; class Magnoliopsida; order Malpighiales; family Euphorbiaceae; genus Euphorbia; species Euphorbia schlechtendalii. The sequence continues at coordinate 2,808 of CATIWQ010223238.1, read as the reverse complement.
GGTTGGGATATGGATATCGTATAACAGACACTGCGATTCCCACTCGTCAAAAATCTCTTCTGCCATTTCAATGTCGCCTAACTTCACAAGAGAGTTCAGGACACACTTATATCCATTGTTGTAAACCTTGCACGCCTGCTTGTAGAGTGACCACACTCTTAACACTTCTTCCTTCCTCCCTATTGAACCATACTGTGTGAGGAGGTGATTATATGCATCAAAATCTTGGCGTGTAATAATGAATGCCTCAGCTTTCTTCAGCATTTCCAGGGCCTTGTCAAAAAGACCTACTTTTTTATAACTAGATGCTGCAGCAGAGTAATGATTCCAGTCAACATTGAGATCAGATTCCAAAATCCTTACTATCTTATCAATTCCCTCAATGTCCTTGACATCTGCATATGCGCTTAGTTGTATGCTAAGTGTAGCTTTGGTACTAGTTATGCCATTAGCTTCCATCTCCAGCAACAAATCATTAAATTTCTCCATATTTCCCGTCTTTTGATAAAGATTGAGCATAGCATTGTAATTCTGTATGTGATTAGCATAACCCAAATCCCTAATATTCTGCATCACTGTTTCTGCCATCTCGACACGTTGTGCAGATGCATAACATTTCAGGAGCGCCCCGTAAACACCAGATTTTTTTAGATTTTGTGAAATGCTATTGAAATACTTTTCTGCTTCATCTATCCCTTTAGATTCTGAAATTAACAACAACCGGAAGGAAACATCAGCAGAAGTCAGCTCCAAGAATCTTTTGTCAGTCATCCACAATGAAATCTGAGAACAAAATCACATACACACAAGAACAAGCAATTACAAAACCAAAAAACTTCCAGATTAGGGCCAAGTCCCTTTTCTACCCTCCAACAAAACGAATCATTACAACAATAGCAATTGTAGCTCTCAGCTCAACTAGTTAAAAGAAGGGAGAAATCTAAGTGCATCAAGACCTAAACACGAATAACTGTAAAATACGAAACTACAAATGAAATGATGTTAGATGAGATGGAATACCTCTAGCGCATGATGGGAACGTTTATAGCGCCGCAATTTCTTCATGATCTGTATGAGGCTCTCTTTATCTACAGATTGCCCTTCTTCGATCCACTGATTAAGAATCGGGACAATCGAGATGTTCGGATCTCCAACTGGAGAAATCCGACGGTAAAGCTCTGTTGATGAGCCTTTCCATAGTCTTGTATTTCTACGACTTGGCATTGCCATTGTGCAGCGGAAATTTGAAATCCGACGGTGAAGCTCTGTTGATGAGCCTTCCCATGGTCTTTTATTTCTACGACTTGGCATTGCCATTGTGCAGTAGAAATTTGAATAGAATCCACTGCGAGACCCCAAACAACCAGTTTCGAGCAGCAAAGTCGTGCTTAATCGAAGAGACTTACTCATCTCTTGAGAAAATGGCGAACTTGAGATTTTCAGATGGGAAATGGAAAATAGATTTGAGGGTTTTGGAAATTGGAATTATCAGTTCCCGTTGGTCCACCTATCTATATATACAAAAGGGTTGATATCAAGTTTGAAGGAAAAATTTCTCCCGTAACCAACCCTGTCCCCTCCAATCAGATAATGTCACATATCAACTTTTATTATATTTTAATTAAAAAAGTAAAAAAAAAAAATAATTATTAAAATATAATAAAAATTAACACATGTATTATCTGATTGAAGAGACAGGAATAAGGACAGGGTTTGAGGAGAGATGAATACATTACAAGACATTGTATGTCGTTATTTGAAAATAGAAATATATGTAATGTGTTACAGCAATGTATAACAGTACACCCGGTTTTCTGTAATAAATTTGTAACAAGTTGAGATTGATGATAAAAAAATTGAGCTTTTTATCTAAATACGAGGACATGATGAGTTTCAGTACTTACATCCAGACCATTTATAATATAAACTCAATTGAAATAATCTAATTAATGAAATACTCAATTTAAACTTAATATCCTTTTTATGTTTGTTTCCCTTTTAATAAAATCAACATGACTGAGATTTACGATTCCTCAATTGATATCGTCAATAAATATGTTTCATCTTCTCTCCTTCAGAGACTTACGATTCCTGAACATGATTTTCTATTTTTCTCGTCGGTGGAAAAATCAGAAGGCAAATATTATTGGTTGGTTTAAGACATGATCATCCCAAGCAAGTGTCATTTTAAAATTACTTTTAATTCCTTCCTTGTTATTGTGGCAGAATTTCCAATTAGTTCCATACATTATTGTGGCAGAATTTGTTCTATTAGGTTGAAACCCCTAATTTCTCTCCTTTCACGGTATTGTAATATCATTTTCCTTTTAATACTTTTTCTAGCTTAATAATTGTTGATAGTGTCGAAATTCACAATTCATTTTCATCGATTTTTGGATATCATGCTCACAAGGTGTTTCATTAATTTACAAAGAGAAATCATTATATAGAAATATAATTTTCTATAAATTATACTTTCTACAAACTATACAAATAAAAAAATATAAAATCTGAGACTATGCTTACAATTTTTATAGTTTTATGTCTAGAGTTTGTATGGAATAATGTCTACAGTTTATCATTTGTATGTTTTATGCCTACAATTCGTATTTTATGCTTATAGTTTATATAGTTTACAACTTATTTGGTTTCACTACAAAAAAATTCGCGTTTTGCAACGGAAAACTTGCAACGGAATTTTTTCCGTTGCAAATCCAGTATCTTGCAACGGAATTTGCAACGGAAATTGTTTTCCCTTGCAGATTTATTAGAATTAAAATATTGACTATATTTGCAATGGAATTTGCA
>CATIWQ010223209.1:0-19199 GCA_949673415.1 Euphorbia schlechtendalii | reverse complement strand
TTTCAAAACTCATTTACCTCCCGCTCCAGTCAGAACTCATTTGCAACTCAAGAAGCTCTGGCCTGTCTCTCACAATTTCTGCAGGAATGCTTGTTTCTTCTCTGTTAATAACTCTCCTGACCTCACTAAATCCCCAATTTTTGAGTTTAAATCTCCGGCGAAAAGCCCCTGTCGTAAAAGCCCTAATTCTCTCTTCCTCCATGTGTCGGTGAATACTGCTGCTCTGCTTCTCGAAGCTGCGGTTAGAATCCAGAAGCAATCGTCATCGTCATCGTCATCATCTAAGGCGAAGAATAATAACGAATTTGGTATGTTTGGCTCCTTGATTAAGTGATTAACACATCGAAAAAAGCGTGAAATCCGCGGTGGTGTTTCTCTTAAAGACATTTTAACTCGCCGGAGATTAGAGGAGTAGAAGATGACGGTTAATGTGTGTGAGAAGAGTAGCCGTGTTAAATCAAGGGAGGCTTCTTTGATTGAAAAAATTGAAAAGAAATTAGTGAGAAAATGAAAGAAAGATGAAACAGTGAGCAGATGAGGATGAGAGAGAAAATGACCATAAAAGAGAAGAATAACTACCCTGAAATTGGTTGTCGTCGCCGGAAATTGGAGATCCGTTTCATCTTTGCCAAAGAAGGAAGACGGCTGCAACATAAATTAAAAGAGACAGGGTTTGGCATAGGAAGGCCCTAAATTAAAAGAGATTGGCGGGTATTACGGACGGTTACTACACAGTGACCGTCCTCAATACGTTTTTAATTCATTTTGGAAAGGTATTGCGGACGATTAATACATAGTGACCGTCCGCAATACCTTTCCTTTTAATTCTTGGCATTGCGGACGGTTGTTTCACAAGAACCGTTCGTAATGCTACGGTATTATAATTAGAAATCACATGTATTATGAACGGTTCATTTGTAAAAATCATCCGGAATACTTATATATGTATTACGGACTGTTTTTACGTAACAACCGTCCGTAATAATTGGCTCCGCGTTTTTTAATGAGCATTACGGACGGTTTCTTGTAGAAACCTCCCGAATAGTGCGACCCTACAGGCCCTTTTTCCACTAGTGTTTAGTTGCATATCTTTGCTCTTAATGGAGGGTCAACCGAATTGTGTCTTCATATAAGCGTTATATGCTTGCTCGAATATTTCCTTCTCTTAAGCATAGTATAAAGTATAAAGGACAAAGGGAGCACACTTTGAAAAGTTTGATCTCAAGGTATTTTTAGGTAACCTAGGATGATAAAACACGCTTAGTGGTTACATTTTATACTCCATACCACTCTCCCCTTTTTTAGTGGTTGCATTTTATCCTCCATACCACATTCTCTCATTTTTTTTCTTTTAAGCATATGTTTTTCAAGTACAAATTTGTACTTTACACCATTTTTTCGTGCTATGCTATTTTTTCTTTTTTCACTCATTGAATGGTTGTAGTTTCTGCCCCATACCATTCCTCACCTTTTGCATAACTCATTGGTTATCCTCTCTTTCTTTTAATTTTTTTCTCTTAATACTCTCATCCCTTATTGATCACTTCAAAGTATTATGGCTATAGTTTCTCAACACTTTAAACACACTCAATACTTATAGGATGTATTCGAGAATAGCATATAAAACTCATAGTAAGAACACTACTAGATATTACTCCACTACTAACTTATCAGTAGCTTTAAACTAAAACTATACAACTTATACTAATTCATGATGCATTGAAATGTATATCAAAACTTACTTGGAATGTTGCTTTTGAATGTTACTCATCACTAATCCTTGCCAAATGCTAAATGTTGTGCTAAAAGCACTCACACTCTACGTGCACTGAAACTCGAAATAAAAAATTTTGTTCGAAATTTGTACTAACATTAAACTTGTAATACCTAACACTCACAATTACCTTGGAACATATGTTAGTATAGTATAGGTATGGATCATGTATAAATAACACAAAATCATGAAAATTTTTCATATTCTTCAACTTTTTGTAAAAATTTTTTTGATTTTTTTGGAATTTTGGAATTTTTACTAATGCCCCCCCACACTAAAGAACATAATATCCTCATTGTGAGGGATTTTAAAAATGAAAATCTAAAAACTAAAAACAAACAACTAGTCTAAAAATTCGAAAAAGAAAAGTAAAGAAAAGAGTAAACCCGTTTTTATTGAGAAGGAGAATTTGGAAGACTAGGAGTAAATTGACAATTTTGTTTTCTAAAGAAATATAGTAATTTTCAAAGCATCGATTTATTACACTTCTTTAGAATCTTCATGTCTCTTTTCATTACCCCAAGTTCCACTTGGCAATTGTCCAATTTTTTGCTGCATACTCGCCTTCCAAAATTCAAGAGCTTTGTCTTCTTCATCTTCATCTTCATCTTCTTCTTCAATCATCAGAGCCTTGCTAGGATGATGTCTAGCAGTTGGATTAGATTGGCCAACTGAAGAAACTTCATGAGTCAAGATTAGTTTCTTGGTGCGGTTGGAGTAGGAGTAGAAAGAATAGACACTATCGTTTTCTTGAAGGATTCTGGTATTCTTCTAGTAACTTCCATCCATATATCGAAAGTACTCACCCGATCTTTGAACATAGGGGAGTTCGTTTCATGCACCCAATATGATGGTGGTGATAATTTCTATCGCCCCAATCTTGTTCCTCATGCTTTTTGAATTCTTCTTCATCATGTCCCAAATTATATCCATGAACTCCACTTTTTGCTTATTTATTACGCAAGAAAGAATAAACAAATCTCTCTTTTGGACCTTGGTGTTCTCTACTCGATAAAATACCGAAGTGGCAAGTTATATGTGGAGTAGAAGAAGACAATTATCCTTAATAAGTTTATTTGGAGAATTTTCGGGATCAAAAACTCTCTTACCCGTTAAATCCGCCTGTGAGCATGGGATTTTGTACCAGCTCGCGCGTTCAATGATGAGAGCTTTTCAGGATTTTATCCTAGAATCACACAAATTTCGAGTATCCTGATGCATCCGAATGGGAATCCTCCTCATCTCTAAATTCAAAATGACGTCTTCAATAAAATTATTTTTATTCTTTTAATTCAAAAATTAATTAAAAAATTAAACAAATACGAAAATACATAAAAAAAAATTTAAAAATTCAGAAACAAAAACCCAAGGGAGACTGAATCCCAGGTCTGAGGCAGGCTTCACCGAGAAATGGGCTTTGGCGAGGCAAGCCTCGCCAAAGAGGCTGCGAGGGGCCTCGCCGAACTTTTTTCCGACGAGACCCTCGCCGGTAAAACTTACCTTTCTTGGATTTTCAGGATTTCTCTTATAAATAGTCGGGTCTTTTTCAATAACAAGCCCAGGGGGAAAAATTTACAGATAAAAATATAGATTTAAAACTACTTCAATTTCCAAGAATTAAATGAACATTTTTTGACTTTCACAACAACTTTTACCTAAACTAACGGACGAGGAGGATTTTCAACGCTGATCGGATATCTTCGAAGTGGATTCATTCTGTAAGGATAAGCCTTTGAGTTCCTAGAACTGCAATTTCTGTGCTTTCGATGTTCTTCTTCTTCTTATTTCATTTTTGAATCTAGGATTTTTATTTTATTCAAATGTTGCAATTCTTCTTTATCTATTTTTCTTTATTAAAAGGAGATGTATGTTAGAACACCCCTACGAAGGGAATAAAACATATTCCCGGATAATAGCCCTCACCAATTTACCATGCGAGCAATTTCATTAATTAAAATGAGCAACCAATGTGCTAATAAAATGAACAGTTTTATTTAAATAACAAACACATTATCATGATTGATTTTTTTAGGCCACACGTGCCTCGCTAATTTCAACATCGAACATATATGTGATATCTCCTGTGCTAACCTTTGTGGATGCAGGTAAATTAGGATTAGATGTATGTTTAGGATTTTAATTTTCCTTCGGGTATCGCAATTTCATTTTTTTGGGAAATGTAATTAATAGGTTAGCGGGCGGTTGCATCCACCGATTTTTGAAACCTTGTAATATTTATTTTTCGCATTTATTTTCCGCATTCACTTACTGCTTTGTGGATGGTTTATAATTTAGCCTTGTGAATGGTTTATTATTTTCGCCATGCATGAATCATGCATTTAAAATCAAAAACGGCCTAAGTGCAAATGTGCACAATTAAGAGAATATAGTTTTCTGTAGATGTAATATAATGTGATCACATAAGAAATAAGCAACTTATCTCGAACCCGAATCTCTGTATCTTGGTGGGCCGTCCCCCGGACTTTAAGCCTCACAAGACTCTAATTCCTGGAAAGAGCTAATCCAGGTGGCAACTCCACACTAAGAGATGGCAAATTCGGGTTCGAACCGATCTAAAACATTTTTCGCTTTCTCTTTCAACCTTTTTCCCGGGTCCCTGACCCGGTGCACCTTTTTTAAAACACCCCAGTGGACTGTGCCTATCACCTCGCACACTCTCGACCCACCACTCCGTGTCACCCGCTCACAGTGGTGACTTCACTGGGGATTTTTGTAAACTTGTTTTTTTAAAAGTTTTAGATTTTGGATAAGTGCCAAAAATTATTGATCACATTATTCTATTTTCTCTCAATTTTAACATATTCATAATAATGCATTGCAGTAGAAGGGATTAGCCCATAAGTCTAAGGTACCCCTTCTCTTGTACTAATCTGCCTCCCTAAGAAAAGATAGTACTTGAGCGAGTGGAGCACTTGTTGCCATATAGTATGTACCTCCCTCATTAAAACCTATTTAGGGAGAGACTGGGAGTGTATTTTAGTGCAACAAGAACCTTCTACATCAACAACCCATTTACAAACCTCATGTAAATAATCTATAGGAATTTTCCCTATGGTGTTACCCAAACACGTGACCATGCATTATATTTTCCTGTAGGTGCACTCCTTAGTATCCTCGCGGTACAAAATGATCTAAACTTAGGATAGAGACTAGCCAAAAACCCTATGTGCGGGAGTTGTATGGTTGGAAGAAAGATATTGTGTGCTATGTGCTAAGTGTTTACCACTTTCCGATTCATCATGCATTGTACAAATGTCTCATGCTAACCACGAATCTTAGTGCAGACACTTAAACACACACACTCATATTATACATGATCTGATGTCCTTCATGATTAAGACTTAGTTGACACTTGAGATCGTGTCACCTTAGGATAATATGAAACCAACTAGAATCATGCAGCATCATTCAACCCAAGTTTTAGCGCAATGTCCACATGATGTCCAACTCTTAAGACAAACCTACCCAAATCCTTATACGATGCCCACTTGGCATCCAACTTACAAGCCCTGCCGGGGCGATTGTACATACCAAAAGCCTACATGAGATAAACATGAACACAAAGGATATCCCATTTGATGTCTTAACCTAGATAAAACTTACCCTTGAAACCTTACTTTTCACCCAAAATACTCACCCATCACTACATACCTTTTGTGATGATGTCCATTGACATCCAAGACCTTGCCCCAATGGGGTAAAAGAATCAAAACATTCATCTATATGCTGCATATGGTAGTTATGTCCATACATTTTTAGATCACTTTTCATTAAGGTAGGTCACACTGGTCACCCGAACACCAAGAGAACTAACTTTAGTTCTCGAACCTTTGACTTATCACCACACAGGTAATTAGGTCACTTCATTTCACATTATCCCTAGGATAGAGTATGAATCTCAAAACCAATGGACCTTCATTTATCGCATGGACTAACGATTCTGCTCTTTTTGTGTGTGATTTCTATCTCGCATCATGGCACGCTAACCTTTTTTTACAGCCATAACATTAAACATTTCATGCATCATGATCTTACATGCATTTCCTAACAATCTCCATGAGTATTTCATCCATGAAAAAGCCAGTTTACCAGAAGGCTTGGAATAGGGCTTCTCACCGGCTAATCCACATCTCCCCAACCACGGCTCAATTAGAAGGAGTTTCGTACACCGACTCTAGCTCAGATTCAGAACAAAATGCTCCGCGTAGTTTCTGTAACATGGCTCATCAACAAGAAGAGAATGTGACTAGTGATCAGGCTCTCAGGGTATGATAGAACCCACAAGCTAACCAATCATCGGTGAGCACTGAGATTGCTACTACAATGAATGCCTTCGCCAATAGTGACCAGTTTCTGTCAATCCTCAATCGTCACACTAGAACTGGACAACCCGAGCAGAGGGTAAATGATGTAGTGCCAAATATCGATGGCACAATCCTACCGGGGGGACCGTCATCTTCCGCTGCTATATTTCTGAGTTCTGCAGCAGTCGCCCCTAACTTCCATCAGTTCGGTTCTGGGCAGGGTCAGCCGCAAATAGTGTATGAGCTATAGGTGGGTGGCCAGTTCTTCCTGGGGCAGCCGGGACATGCTTCATTTGCACCAAGGGCGGTAGGCCTTCAGAAATCAGGCTCTCTTTAAATTACATTCCCTTTATTCAAAGGGTGGCTCAGCCCATAATGCCCAGCTGGGGCAGACCTTCTCAGACATTTCAAGGTCAAGGGCAGTACTACCCGAGTTCACAGTATAGGGGCTTCGAGACCCCAAATAGTATGCTTCAATAGCCTAGAATGGCTGAACTCTGAAGACAGTTCTTAGCCACTCATGTACAGGGGCAGAGGGGTGCGATCCCAATAAAGCCCACAGTTGGGGATGAAGATACTTTGCCATCGACCTTTGCTATGCCCCAGTTCAAAAAGTACACGGGTAATATGGATCCATGTGCGCATATCGTGCATTATCAGAATGTGATGAGGGCTTTAAGGATCAGTGACCGTATGATGGCCAAATTGTTCATCGTGATATTGGGAAGCCCCGTAAATGAATGGTACAGTCATTTACCAATAGACATAGCTTGTGACTGGGGACGTCTGTCCCAGGTAATGGTGGACCAGTATGGGTTCAATACTCTGATAATCACTACTATGCAGAATCTGGAGGTAGTGAAGCAAAAAATGGGGGAAAGTTTCAAGCCCTATTTTGAGAGATGGATGGTGACGCAAGTACGCTTACAGTCTCGCTTATCTTTACCAGAAATGATCGTAAAGCTCTTAGATAGTGCACTTCCATATTACCAGAAGAGGCTGGGGTCTGAGACTTTCCATAGTTATCAAGAAGTTTTTATGCGGGCTGAGAAGATAGAGCGCTATGATACCATGGAGAAGGAAATGAGGCAACAGGTTGCTAAGGCCTATTACAGGAAGAATGATTCTAACCCGGTGCAGGTGAAGGCGAAGCAACCGGTGGTATAATTGGTGAATGAAGAGAAGGTAGCCGCTGTTAGGTTACCAAAGGAAGAATATCATGGAATCTCACCATTTGCTGCTAAGTTGGGATTCTTATTCACCAAGCTGCGTGAACTTAATCAATTGGAGAGCTTGAAGAAGCATGTCCCTCCCAAGCCGGAAGAGAAGAACAATTATTTCCATTATCATGTGGCCGTGGGACACCATACAAATAACTACAAGGAGCTGCTGAAAGCTATTCAGAAACTGGTGGCTGATAAGGTCATCCATGAGCCTGCACTCAAGCCTAGCTAGAAGAACAACCCTTTGCCAAATTTTGAGGCAAGGGTAGGAATGATTAACTCAGGGCTAGAAGGGCGGAAGGTCCTGAGCTTCCTAATTGAAGGGCTTGGAGAATTTGTGATGATGGTTGGGTCGGGAAGCGATCCTAGTCGGGTTTTGAAGATGCTAGAGAAAGAGTCGAACAACCGAGGGTGTAGGGTAAGATTAAAGCTATTGAGATCAACTTTGCTAGGATGCTGGTATTTACCGATAAGAAACCTACGTCGCTTAGCGTAGGGAGAGAGCAGTCAGGAGAAGCACCGGCCAGCAAAGGAGAGGAGTATGTGATGGCGATTGAGTCAGGGATGGACTCAAATGATGTAATGGAGATGCTTGAATCTGAGTTAAGTAATCGAGTTATTAGAGAATGGGAAGAAGTCCCGAGGGCTAGTTTTAGCTTAGCTCGTATGTCATTTTTTGATGGGAATGACGCACCATCTTCTTACTTATCCAAGTTTTATATCCTGTGTCGAGCACAGGGCTTGTCTCAAAATATGATAACTACATTATTTCTGTGCTCGCTAGCAGAAGTAGTAAGTCAGTGGTATGAAATGCAGTCGGTTGAGACCAAGAGCAATTGGAACTACATCTCTGTAGAGTTCCAGACAGAGTTTGCATTTTTAGAACCCTTGAAATAAACCATGCGAGATCTGCTCGCTTGTGTATAGAGGGAAGGAGAATCGCTCACCGGCTACGTAAAGCGGTTGATGTTTATCTATCTAGTGTTGGCGCCAAGACCATCTGAGCCTTCTGTAGTACAATTGATAATAGGTGGATCCTGGGATTGGTATCAAGACTGGTAGTCTTAGATTTTGATGAGTTATCTTTTCACGCTCATCATCTCGACAGGGAGATAATGACCAGACACCGTAATTTCCACGCGGTAGGATAAGGGATACCCACTGATTATGTCCTAGCGATGCTATCTCGGTCTAACCCGGTGGTGAATGCAGTGGCTGATGAAGATGAAGGCACCAATGATGATCCTTTAACAGAAGTGTTCTCAGCAGAGGGAGGTGAACCAAGGAGGGACGCAATGAAGGTGGAATCTGGGAAAACACCAACAAGGGTGCCCATTGATCTTGATGCATATGTCCCTAAGTCGAGAAGGAAAAGGAAACCCGAAGAAGGAACCTCGGTTGAGGGAGAGATCATTTCTGGTGGGAAGAATCCCATAAGCTTGGATTCTTACAAGTTGAAGGGGCGACGTAGCCAAGCGGAGGATGGATACAACCAGTACCCTTGGGTTAATTCCAGGGAAACAAGAGTGATGGATAATGGAGTACTAAGGGTTACTCAGAGTGGTAGAGTTTTTAGGAGGGATGAGACTGTACAGCTCAATGACTGCAGGTAGGAGGAAATAGCAAAGGAACAGCCCTATCCACCTCTACCCCCAAAGGTGGATGAAGACATGCTAGATATAGACCCTTTGGTAAATCAATTGAAGGGAACTCAGGCTAAATAAAGCATCTAGAGGTTACTTGAGACATCACAAAAGCATAGGATGGGTTTAGTCAAGAGGTTGATGGAAATGCCTGCCACGCTTACAATCTAAGTAATCGATATGTGCGCTGGCATCGGGAAGGAATTTCTCCCCCTCAAATGCCATCCATAACTTTTGATCAACCGGAGCTCCCATAGGAACTTGGATTGCATAATCGGGCCTTATTTATCAAGGTTGAAATTTTCGATTGAGCGATACCATGTGTGATGGTAGATGATGGCTCGGCTCTCAATCTCTATCCTCTTAAAGTCCTACCTCACCTAGGGCTAAGGGAGGATATGCTTGCCAAATCTGACAGGGTGATCCGAGCCTATGATGATTCAAAAAGGGCTGTAGTAGGCAGCTTTGAAGTAGAGGTCACCGCTGGAGGAGTGACCTCCAATGTAAAGTTCACTATACTGGATATTCTAGTAACTTATTCGTTGCTTCTAGGCAGGCCATGGATCCATGTAATAGGGGCAGTCCCTTTTACTCTGCACTAGAAGATAAAGCTTATTCATAAAGGGAGGCCGGTGACGATCGAGGCTGATGAGGAATCAATGATGGCGGCTGCCTCATTTGAGGAAGGAACAATGCAAGGGCTGAGGGTGGCAATGGCCACAGAAGAAAAGAAGAAGGGGCGCAGAACTCCGAAGGGATATCGCTTCTTCCCTGTAAGCTTGAGAACTCAAATGAAGAAGTAGGTTTTTATCCCTGGGAAAGGCTTGGGAAAATATCATCAGGGGATTATCAAGGCCATCGACCCTATTCTTGTTACACTTGGATTGGGCCTTCGTTTCACCACGAGCATGAAAATGTACAAGCACAAATGGCCCATGTCCTGTAACATGGTAAGCGTCTGCAAGGCGGAAGGCAATAAGGCATACTTGGGAGAGCCGGAACCGATAATCCTGAATGGGGAGGAAGTCAAAGGACGCAAAATATTCTATAATGTGTTTGACTTCACAACCGGCCAACTAATTGAGTCCTCCATTGATGCTGAACTGGAAGAGAAACCGACCCTAGCAATAACCCTGGCTGAGGAATATGAAAAAGGTGGAATACTAGAAGATGCGATGGCAGCTTTCACTAAGGCTGTTAACAAGCTGATGAAGAAAAGCGATGTTCGAGACCAAGATCTACCAGGTACTATCAAGATCCTCACCGAAAAGCTGATGCAGACCACTCTTGAGGCAGAACCTACCATTGACGCACCTGCTGCTGCAACAACTGAAGCCCCTCCGCCTGTGGAGGAGGAAATTGATGATGTAATAATGAATATTTCTGATGTCTTTGACAATTTTACCTACAAGGCTCATTCAATGAAGTACGATAATTTTGCTTACTTGTTTAATGTTCTGCCTGACGGTACCATGCATTCATATGATCATACGCATAACATCTTTAACATTCATGACACATCATTAAACGAAATTAACTTGGGTACAAGTGAGTCACCAAAAATGGTGACAATTTCCAATGATTTGACTCCTGAAGAAAAAAGAGAAATCACAAATGTACTTAAACGTCACGTAGCAGCGTTTGCTTAATCATATGAAGACATGCTTGGAGTGAACAGACAGGTCGCGGAACACCGTATCTCGACTGACCCTCGGATGAAGCTGGTAAAATAAAAACTGCATCTCTTAAGGCCAGAATGGGCAGAAAAGGTCAAGGCTGAACAGGCAAAGCAGATTGAAGTTAAATTCTTAGAAGTGGTTGAATACCCGATGTGGCTAGCCAACATTATCCCAGTAGCAAAGAAGGATGGCAAGGTCAGAATCTGCGTGGATTTCAGGGATCTGAACAAAGCCTCCCCAAAAGATGATTTCCCCCTACCCCACATTGATGTACTAGTCGATAATGCATCAAGGGTAGCTATGTATTCCTTCATGGATGGCTTCTCAGGCTATAACCAGATACTAATGGAAATAACCGATAAGATCAAGACAGCATTCATCACTGAATGGGGCGTATACTGCTACAAGGTAATGCCTTTTGGTTTGAAAAACATTGGCGCAACATATCAGCGGCTCGTGACAACCCTCCTTCATGATATGATCCATAAGGAAGTGGAAGTTTATGTGGATGATATGCTTGTTAAATCCAACACTAGAGAGGAGCATCTAGCTGTCCTATACAGGTTTCTCCCCAAAATCGAGAGTATAATCTACGCCTGAACCCAAAAAATTGTGTATTTGGGGGTCACATCAGGGAAACTTCTAGGGTATATAGTCAGCCAAAAAGGAATTGAGATGGATCCTGATAAAAGAAAAGCCATTAGGGATATACCCGCGTTGAAAACTGAGAAAGAAGTCCGATCTTTCTTGGGGTCTCTACAGTATGTAAGCAGATTCATCGCTAGACTCACTACCATCTGCGAGCCAATCTTCAAACTACTTCGAAAGGACCAACCAGTAGTTTGGAATGACCAGTGTCAGGTAGCGTTTGACAAAACCAAACAATACCTATTAAGCCCACCCGTCCTCTGCCCACCAGAACCTGGAAAGCCCCTGATCCTATACCTAACAATCGAGGAGTCATCAGTTGGAGCTATGCTTATGCAAGAATACGAAGATAGAAGTGAACACACAGTCTAATACTTGAGTAAAAAATTACTCGAATACGAGTCACGTTACACCTTGGTGGAGAAAATCTGCACAATGATGGTTTGGTTGACAAAGAAGCTATGACATTACTTCCAATCTTATCAAATAAAAGCTGTCACAAAGATAGACCCGATGAAATACTTATACCAGTCACCAACACTAGCTGGAAAACTCTCACGATAATTATTGCTACTATCTGAATTCGACATTGAGTATGTGACCAAAATAGTCATTAAGGGACGAGCAGTAGCTGAATTTTTAGCAAATCAACCCTTAGAATCTGATTACATTGAAAATTTAGAATTCCTAGATGAGCAACTAGCATTGATCGAGAACGAAGGCGCATAGTGGAAAATGTTCTTTGACGGTGCAATGAACAGAAATGGATCTAGCCTAGGTGGTGTATTAATAACACCGCAAAATGAAGTTATACCCCTTTCCAAATGATTGGAATTACCAGTAACAAACAACATGGTAGAATATGAGGCCTGCCTATTTGGGTTAGAGGCATTTCGAAAGGCGAGGGCAAAAGAAGTATCGGTGGTTGGAGACTCAACTCTGGTTATTAAACAAGTCACTGGCGACTAGGAAATAAGAGAAGAATCACTCCGTCCTTACGTGGAAGCAGTATGGAAAATCTTACAAAAATTTTCCAAATGCATCTTCAAACACATACCCAGAGAGGAAACCCTAATGGCAGATGCACTCGCTACACTAGCATCGATGTGGGAGGGCCCTAGAACTCAGTCAATCAAACCCGTTGTACTATAAACGGCCAAAAAACCCTTCTACTGTCGCCTAGTGGAAACAGAGGATCAACTAGCAATCGGGAATTGGTCCTTCGACGTCGTTAAATTATTGCAAACCTGGGAATATCTAGAATGTGTAACAGACTCTGAAAGAACCTCATTACGATGACTAGCGACTTAGTTCCGTCTGGTAGAAGGGGATCTGTTCAAATGAACATCAGAAGGAATGCTGTTGAGATGTCTCACAGAACAGGAGGCACTATTGATAATGCGAAAAATGCATGTGGAGGATTGTGGTCCACACATGAATGGGATAGCACTGGCTAAGAAAATACAACACCAAGGGTATTATTGCATGTGGGGGATTATGGTCCACACATGAATGATTTATTATTTTCGCCATACGTGAATCATGCATTTAAAATAAAAAAAGGCCTAAGTGCAAATGTGCACAATTAAGAGAATACGATTTTCTGTAGATGTAATGTAATGTGATCACATAAGAAATAAGCAACTTATCCCGGACCCGAATCTTTGTGTCTTGGTGGGCCGTCCCCCGGATGTTAAGCCTCACAGGACTCTAATTCCTGGAAAGAGCTAATCCAGGTGTCGACTCCACACTAAGAGATGACGGATTCGGGTTCAAACCGATCTAAAATATATTTCGCTTTCTCTTTCAACCTTATTCCTGGGTCCTAGACCCGGTGCACCTTTTTTAAAACACCTTGGTGGACCTCGCCCATCACCTAGTGCGCTCTCGGCCCACCACTCTATGTCGCCCACTCACACCGCCCAAACTCGATTTGCTTGAAAAGAATCCATCATGCTCGATGAATTTTCAATTTCAAACCCCAACCAAGTACTCATCATCTCTCTTATGACGGTATAGTGTCTACCTTGGTTACGAAATTGAATCACCCTCTTCTTCTTATCCTCAAAATCGAATGTCACTAGACATTCTAAAATCCAATCATGATTTTGTGGAAATAGCATCCCCACAAACGTGCTTAAACTAAGATCAACAAGATACATTCCTATTTGCTCATGGAGGCCTAACGTCTCCAAGAAAACCAAATCAAGAAAAATCATACCGTTGCTTTCTAATTTGTTCAAAACTTGGAATCTTTTCCCCTCCTCACGTGAACGAATCGGAAAAGGACAACCATATTCTTGTTGATAGTTTGGGATTTCTCTTCTATTCATGGCAACCTTAACACGAGGCATGATTTTGTTTGAAGTAGAGTTTTGAAAAGGGTTTGGAATGTAGAAGAACAGAGATGAAAGAATTAGAACTTTAGAAAGCTTTGTAGAAGGTATGGTGGTTATGGATTCAATCTAGACCTTTATATAGAGTTCTAATAGGTCATTGATTGGCCAAAATAGTCAATATAGTTGTTTTTCCTTCAAACTAGTCGTTAATGGCAGTTTCAGCCATCTATCAAGTGTTTAATCATGATCTGTAACGGTTATATTCTTCCTGTGTTGCGATCGGGAAGGCATGTTGCGATTGTGACTTTCTTTATAACAGGAAGAAAAGGTTTTACTACATGTCACGGGCGCAATCTATAGTCGTGGTCTCGACTTTCTTCAATTATTCTATTTCTTCAATTTTTAGACTTAGTCCTAGAATAACTTATAAAAACAAACATGTTAAATATAAAATAGTAAATATTTACTATATTCATATTCAACATATATCACAAACAAACAATTAAACAAATGAACAATCAAACAAACAACAAATTAACGAACAACAAATTGCACAAAATCCTAAATCTAAGTGAAAAGCGAATAATTATTCGGAGGAAAGTGATTCTGTTAACAGCTCAATCTTATAATAAGATTCCCATAGATCTTGCTCGACATCAAACATTAGTGTATGAATATCATCGATTTTCCTATGAATTGAAATTTTCACCTCCATAAGTTTATTCAACTTTCTCCAGAGGTTAGTTGCTTTTCTTTCTTCCTCCCTCGCAATTTCCCTTTCTCTTTGTCTTTTGGCTTCCACTCTCTCCTCCCATGATTTCCAATCATGGATGATCCTATCTTCTCTAATGCACCTGACCAAAAATTCATACTCGAAGAAAACTTTCATTGTTAATTCCGGAATCTCATCTTCATCAGTAAAGACTTCAGTGGCATAGGGCATTCTCCCAATCTGGCCCAACAGATTTTCCATCCTTCGACACTCATATTCTATCATTCTGGGATTTTGTGCGGCAGACATAAATGTCTCCATCATTATCCCTAAAACATCAACAGGTGTGCCATTCCAAATTCCTTCCATCATGAATAATTCTTCAAAAATGACAATATCGAAAGTTGACTTGCCAAACAATGCACCACTTAAGTAAAAGTGTAATGCGAGAAAACAAGGGTCACGAATCCACTACCTATAGGCAGATTGTTGTTAGAACTCTATTTGGCCAGTCAGGCGGTTCCATATTGGCATTGGATCCCATCCAGGAAGCATCTTGTTGTAGCAATCCTTTGGAAATCCCATATATTTATCCAACGCTTTCCTTTTTAACTTGTATTCTTTTCCGTGATTATGATAGACTAGGAAATTCTTCTTATCATTCTTCCATACCAATGTGACCAACATCTCCATACAGTTGTCTACACTATTTCCTAGAGACATATTTGAGAAAATGACAAAGTTAAGAATTCTGAGGTAATACATTACCCTGTCATAAACTCCAAGGTTGATGAATATATTCCTATGAATGGTGTAGGAACTTTTGTATTCAGTATCCTTGATTGTCTCAATATGATCTCCTTCTTCACGAGAATGGATCGAAAATGGTGCCTCATACCATTCTTGTAAGTTTGATGGAGAAACTAGGTTGGATTTGTTTGTCAAAACCATTTTGAAACAATTTCGGAAAGAAATGAGGTAGTATCAGAGTGTAGAAGTGAGAAATTGATGAACTCTCTCACATCAATTTTATAGATGTTTGAGGAATAACCGTCGAATAACTGCTAAACTACTACAGTTTTCACATAAGTCGGATCATGATTAGTTGTCGCGATCGTGACTTACAGAATTAGAGAAACATAAAGTTTTGTTAAGGGATTCACAAGTGCGAAATGGAGTCGTGAACGCGAATAGGCAAAATAGAAGAAAATCTTATATTTATCGAGAATTCAAATGCAATGATATGATGTATTACCTCCAAGATGATTATTTCATGTTCTTTTTAACATCCAAGTTAGGATAGACAAATTGTACAGTTTAAGAAAGAAACAAATATGTATAAAATTGGAAAATGTTCCATAGTCTCCAAATTTTTTATCTCTAAGAACGCATTTGCCTTCCGCTACAACGGTGCTAAAAACTTGATTGCTACTCATTTTAAAACACTTATCTTTGTAAATGATGACAAAACCTTGTTCCCCACTTTTCTACTGATAATATAAAAGTTCTTAATTTGAATATGAGTTGTCAGTACCGATTATCAAATAGAAAAATGATGATCACTGCAAGTATACAATTGCGATGTAGTTTTGAAAGATATCGATCCCACAAGGAAGGAATTCGGTTCTAAGGACCAACTAGAGTTACTAAACAAAAGAAAATAAAATAAGTTGTAGGGTTTTGGAATGATAGACTAATGAATAGACAGATGCATGAACAGATTAGGCTAAGAACAAGTATAGTAGAGAAAAACATGCAAAATTATCAAGAATATTTCTTACATTAGATAACATTAACAAACACGGTTCAAAACGCCAAAA
This sequence comes from Euphorbia schlechtendalii, assembly GCA_949673415.1. NCBI lineage: Eukaryota > Viridiplantae > Streptophyta > Magnoliopsida > Malpighiales > Euphorbiaceae > Euphorbia > Euphorbia schlechtendalii. The sequence goes on along the minus strand of CATIWQ010223209.1, from coordinate 3,036 downwards.
TATTCAATAAATCAACGTAGAGAAACACATGAAATGACTTTTCTAAGACACTTATAAAAACCTAGATAACAATAATACTACCCTTAGTACGGGTCGCTCTCACATAGCCATATTTAGCAAGTTACCACTCCAAAAAAGTTGGCTCACTAAACAGCATTATAATCACAGATCCAGTGATTATACACAATCTTGTTAACCCTGAAATCACTCTTAAAGTTAACTCGAAAGCATGTAACTTGATTAATATAAACGACGCAAGACGAAATACTTGTTATGACACATAGACATATCATAAACTTTGAAATAGAAAGTATAAGTAGAAAACAAAGTAAAGATGTAAGGTATGCAAGTGAAAGCAAAAGTTGATGAAATCGTATCCACTCTTTAATGGGAGTCATCAATTCCCGCAATTCCTGCACATACTTTGAATTCGGTCTCGACTCGTACAGAACCTCCTCTAGGATGCTATTCTTTGTGAATATTGAACAAATAAATGTTGAAGAAAAGAAACTTGTATTGATAAGTGCTTTGCAATTACACTCATATAACAATCGATTGAATTTTTGGAGAAATCTAGTGATCGAAACAAGAATCAAATCACTTAAACATTTTTCTCTCTAGCACTTTGAACTAGCAAAATCTATACAATTTTCACTCTTTATCTATGCATACACTCTATGCAACATCTATCATGCTTTTCCACACACCAAAATGGTTGGTTTTGAACCCTATCTATAGAGTGCGAAGGGTTGTGTCTATCCAAACGAAGAGTCGTATCCATTGGCGAAGGGTTGCATCACTTGATTGTGATTGGATGCAAAGTTTATCCTTATCCACAATTGAAAGGCACCTTTTTGTGATTGGTCTACTTCCAAAAGGTGTCTTTTCGTCTGACTATTGATGGTGGTTGATCTTTTTTATCCAACTGTTGGTAGTTGAAAAGAGATAACCAATAACCGTTACAAGTCGCGACAGCGATATATGTGTCACAATCGTGAATAATGGTTGGTAACTTTCTGTTTATGAAGGATGACAAGTCGTGACAGCGAATGGGTGTCACGATCATGAACAATGCTTTTTCTTCATAGTTCTTCTTTGCAACTTTGCCAATTTTTGACAACTTCGATCCTAAGCTAAATCCTTGTGTTCCACGCATCTTTTTGCACCTTTTTCACTCTTTTTATATAGAATTCCATCTTTGATTATTTTATTCCCAAGATTCACCTAGTTTCTGCACTTGCATAAAAAACAACTACATACCACGTGAAATGTTTTATATGAAGAATGAAATGACACCAAACCTTATCAATTTATAAGTAAAAATATCATGATAATAAGTGTAATTATACACTTATCAGGACCACTCCGTTGACTTGAATTTTTTCCATGTCCACAACATGGTAGCATATACTCTTAAGCACTTTTATCCCTTCTAGTTGATGTATCGCCTCTCGATCTTCCACTTACATTTTCATTAACCTCCGACTCAACATAATTTGCATTTTTCTGATGAAGTTGATCATTTATCGTAAATGCCATGACTTGCACAACTATTGGATGTTTACCTCTCACTTGGTTGACCACAGAGTAAAAAAACGATGAGCCTAGGATGGATGACTTGAATTATTATTTGTTGTGTTCTTCTCATATCCTATAATGTTAAATGCTTTCCAGAATGAATGGATTTATTCAACAGAGATTAGTTATTCTGCATTGATTGCATCAGCTATGGCGCATACACATGGGATGGCATGAGTGGTTTATTTTCGTAGGTTTTATAACATTTCATTCTTGCAAACTCTTCCCACAAAATCTCTTGAGCATGATGCGAAACACGATAAGACATATATTGAAAAGGAAAACCTATCCTTACTGGCATCGTTTAGTTCTTGAAACTTCAAGATCAACCCTAAATATATACACATATAGAAATGATTATGAAGAATGATAACAATAACAGTAAAATGATACAGAATATGAATATTTCTTACATGATCTCGGTTTCTTGTGATTCAATTATTTTATGCACCTTCACCCATTTGATGTCTAAGGCTCCAGTAGAGGTATTAAACAACTTCTTAAGCGAGGCATGTGCACTCTCAACTCTATAATTTGAAGTATTTCTCTTGTGCAGAACTTGATAAGTCCATACATCAACAAACTTTTCTTTGCAAATCAACCTGGTGTTTTGAACATAAAGTAGATCCCTGGGCCAATTTTCCTAAGAGAATTCCATTCATCCTAGAGCCTCGATGTAATTATATCATGCTTTAGCTTTGACAACTTGGTTCCATTAGTCTTGGCTGAACATATCCCAACTATCTCACTACTTGGCTAGGCATGTATAGCTCAATGACATCCCAATACTGTATCAAACCAATGAAAGTCATCTGTGGGACATCAATAGTTGGATCATCCCAATACGATAGCCACATGATCACAAGGTTTCGATTTTAATGACTCTAAGGAGTTATATTCTAAAATGAAGCAAAAAACCTTGTTCCCCACTTTTCTACCGATAAGATAAAAGTTCAAAATAAGAACAAGTATTATCAATACAGCTTATCTAAATAGAAAAATGGTGACCATTGCAAGTATACAGTTACGATGTTTTTTTAAAAGATATCAATCCCATAGGGAAGGACCAGCTCTAAAGATCAACAAGAGAAGCAGAATCAAGAAAATAAAATAGATTTGATTTTAGTTAGGAGGATTGGAATGATGGATAAATAGATAAATGTATGAAAGATTAGAGAAGATAAAAGTATATAGATTTTCCCAACGAACAAGTATAGAAAAGAAAACATGCAAGGTCATCAAAGATATTAAGTTCACTAGATTAATTTAACAGAATCAGTTCTAGACACTTAGATATTCAATTATTCACCGTAGAGAAACACATGAAATGACTTTTCTAAATCTAGTGCAAATGAATTAAGATGATTATATAAACCTGGATAACAATATTACTATGCTTAGTACGGGTCGCTCTCACATAGCCACATTTAGCAAGTTACCATTCCAAAAATGTTGGCT
>CATIWQ010223208.1:0-11477 GCA_949673415.1 Euphorbia schlechtendalii | reverse complement strand
GAGAAGGGAAAACAAGATGGACCATATTTGTGTTAAACTGAAACATAAAGAGCCCTAATAGTAATTAGGAAATGAATGAATTGAAAATAGTAAACATGATCCAGCCTATTGAGTGTTTTATCTTGGTATAATAACTTTCTTGTTTTGTGGCTTGTAGCGTTCTTTCTCAATTTAAAACTCAACAATACTTTTATAGTGAGGGCATTATGATGTATATTAGTTTTATAAACTAAGCTAATTTTTGTAAGTTAAAAGGTTTAACTATCATTATTCAAAATATCGATATCTTGTAATATTAAGTCGAGCATTTAATAGCTCCTTATTAATATTAAGTCGAGCAACTACCCACCTTAATGGTCATGAACGAGGATTTTTAATCTATATATATATATATATATATATATATATATATATATATAAAAGAATGATGAAAATTCAAGTTCAATCAAGTAACAATCATGTAAAAAATGATTAAAAATTTTAATTTTAGATTTATATTTCCTATTGATTATTTGCATATTAATATACATTAATTATTGTTATAGTAAAAGGGGAATAGTGGTTAATGTCTTAACCTAGTGATAGATATTGAGTTTGTGACTCTAGAGGTTATAGGTTCGAAACACATCCGAGAAAATTATTAGTTTTCCTAGTTGAATTGGAAATCCTAATTAGACTTGGAAAAGAGATTAAAATTTTGATTTTGATAAACATGAATCTTGAAAAGATTGGTTTTGAACACTGGACAACCCAACAATATTTAGAAGATTACCTATTCATAATAACTTTGTACGTGTGGAAATGCATTTTTTTAATCTAGTTAATTTCCTTCTTTCATGAAATTGATAAGAATATATTTCTTTATTTGTTACGAAATATAAAAGTCTTTACAAAAAAACATGAATATAAAAGAAGAAGAAATTCTTTAACTTTTTTTTCAAAAAATATGAACATTTAAATTTTTAAAGTAATTAGGGCTCAATCCTCCCAATTATAACAGCTCATATACAAAATAAGAAGTTTTTGTTCTTATTTCTTAAATTACTACTTGTTGTTATAGAAATATATTTCCTTATTTTAGAAAACAGCGAAAATATTTGTTTTGAAAAGCAGTCTAATTATATTCCATTGGGAGATATTTTTTATCTGAAAAATACATCGTTATTTAAGTACAAGTAAACACTAATGATTAATTTCATATCAGTTGGATTGATCGGAAGTCCTAATGTGGGTGGAATACAGACTTAATTTTTGTTATAATCAAAACTCTATAAATACTTACTTATTTACTCTGCAATTCACCGAAAGTTTCTCGTCTTCTGCCTGGCAGCAATCCATCATCAATATTCAGTGACAACGGCGCAAACCATGGTAGAAGATCGCATAAGTTGGTTGCCAGACGATATCTGCTTGGAAATATTGTCCAAGCTTGATTTAAAACAACAAGCACGTAGCGGCATCCTCTCCACCAGGTGGAAAAATCTCTGGACTTTGAATAATTCAAGTCTGAACATCGAACATCGACGCTTCACACTTCGCTCCGATTCGGGGTGAGAAAATTAGTTCGATGAACTCCTCCATATTTGCAAACACAGTTGATCAGATCCTGACAAAGCATGGAGGTGAAAATCTACATGAACTCAAGATTACATATCCATATCCTAAACTAATTCCCAACATTACCATTGAACACCTGATCAACATTGCTTCCTCCGCCTTCTCTTCTCTCGCCACTCTTCGCTTGCACCATGCCTCCTTATCCTCCCATACCATCCACGCCTTGTTATCAAATTCTCCCAATCTTTCAAAGCTGTCGATCGTTAGGGCATTTATTTATTCAGGTCAGCTGGAAATTAGCGGGGGGTCTATAAAGCTAAAACACCTCGAGTTGATCGATAATCCTATTGAATTCCTCGAAATATCTGCGCCGAATCTTGAATCCTTCTCCTTTGGTAATAGGAGCAAAAGGTGCCCCACAACGACCCGTTTCAAGAGCACTCCACTGCTTACCCGAGTATCAATCTCCGAGATGCTTACGTTAGACCGCGACTACTATGTCTTATTTCCTCAACTGCACACACTTACATTGACTCTCACATATGAGTCAGCAGTAGCTTTCACGTTTAAGCCTCATGTACTTGCATTTAAAGCCCTCAAACATTTGCATATCACGCTGGCCACAAATTGGGTTACGGGATTGTGGTTGTTCCTGAAGTTGTTCAAAGCTTCTCCCTGTTTAAGCAGATTATCGCTCGATTTGGGACCTCATATATGTCCAGCTATGGACCACTTGTTTAAAGGTGCGCAGCATGAATTTCTTGAGGAGGTTGAAATAATCGGTTTCGGTGGATCTAATGAAGAGGTAAAACTACTGATGTGCATAGCTTGGTCTGCTCCATCGCTGCAGAAGATAATAATCCATCCAGGCTTATACAAGACCAAATTGACATTGAGCAGCTGTGAAGAAAGAGTGTTCACCAATCAAGAGACTGTGAGAAGAGCTGTTAAGGAGTTGTCATCAAGGCTACCTCAAAAGGAGTTGCGGATCTTGTTGGAAGGAAGGATTGCCCCCAACCCAACATTGAATTACCAACCGGCGGACTGGAAGATTTTCTAGTCCATTGATTTATATCTATAAGTGGTTTTTTAAGTTTTCATTTTATGTTGTCGGAGCTAATTAATTGGATGTTGAATGCTTCAGGAAATTTTGTTATTCATATCATGGTTTCTTTGCAATTCTTATGCATACCTTATGATCCGGGGTTAAAAACATTGAACTAGATAGTTTTGAACTCTTTTAGTAAGTTGAGCTAAATCTAAATTTGTGCAAATTTAGTGCATTTTTCTAGTTAATACGTAGTTGCACACACACAACAGCCCAGCTAATACATATATAGGTAGTTCCGACACATGAGCTGGAAGTCTGGAACATTAAGAAACAGACTTGATTTGATTACCTGGCTACGGATTAGTCAATTTGATGCTGAAATCCCACGGTTATGCAATTAATAAGTACATGTATAGAGATTATATGATTATAATCAAAAGGTTGAAAATAAATATAAATAATGACAAGACATACCATCACAAAAAAAATAAAGAAAAATTCAATTAGTAATGAGGGAGGAGCTGTAATCCCATAATTTTTTAGCTAATTCAGAATCATATGCATATGATTTGGCTTTAGCAATATTGCAGTCCACAAAATATTGGCCACTGATGCCCTTTACTTGTGCATTTAATGCCACATAACAACTTGTTGCTGCTCCCTGCAATCATGTTTAGTAACTTCTTCAATAGTTATCTTGTTCTTTTTGACATTAAACAATATTTTAGAGTATTTAGCTACCACTAATAAATACTAATTGTTTTGTACTAACTATTTGGAAGATAAAAAAAAAGTTATTGGTAACATCAAAAAAACTTTCAGCAACAACAACAAACATCAAATGGGCTCTAACTTTTACAGTTTCCATTTTTTCTATAAATATGGATTTTGGAAAGGTTAGTTTTCAAACCCATAACCTACGACCTCAGTTTTGAGAGGTATATTAATTGAGCTACTCCAATACAAAGGTTAAGAGCGAACCTGTTGTTTACTTTTGATGAGAGGTTTAGCAAGATTGGATAGACAATCTGGAAAATAAATACTGAATTTAACCATGATATAATGTAACCCAATAAGTTAAATAAACCCGAAAAGTAATTACCCCTAAAGCAACTCTTTTTGAGTAATATATTAGTACTGATTAGGCCTGGGTGAACTGAATTTGCAGTTATATCAATTCCTTCTTCCTAAAAATCAAAATTTTAAAAGTAACTACACCAATAAAATAATTAATAAAGAAAACTAAAACAATTCACGTGTACCTTAAAACGTCTAGCAAGTTCATTGGCATGCAAAACATTTGCTAATTTGGATCCTTTATAACTCATCCAAATTTTATTGCTGCAAATTAATTATTATATTTAACTAAGAATTCATTGTAGAAAAACAATTAATTGATAATGAAAGTAGGATCACCTAAATTCTTGAAAATGTTTATGGTTGAACCAGTTGGCAGCTGACGATGAAACATTAACAATTCTTCCTTCTCTATGTCTCTCTTGAACAGTCTTCTTCATGGTTTCTAACAAAAGGTCTGTGAGAAGAAAATGGCCTGCAAACATTTTTTTATATATAGTTTGAGTATACACCAAAATAATACTTCAAACTGGTAATATACTGACTAGTATTTATAGCAGTCTATGTCCTACAAAAACAAAATGTGCAAGTAGGACTTCATAAGTAATTGATTGGCATATTAAACCAATTATAATCACACTACTGATTGGTGAGTTCCACTTACCAGTAAAGAGCTGATTCCATGTAATCAATGTTATTGAAGTTGTACGGAAACATTCGCAGTGGTAAATCTAGACTTTTTCTTCTATGGGATCCAGTTCAAATTATTGATAAATTTTGATTTTAAATATGATGTGAAAAAATATTCATTTAAACAATATTTAGATATAAAAAAACCCGTTAATAGCTGTTATCTACTATTAAAAAGTTAGAAATGAATAATGCATAAATTAGTTAAAAGTATATAGAAAGTCATTGCAATTTGAAACTGATCATTGTAATCTACTATTTTGTATGACAAATCTATTTATAGAGGTCGTTTAGCAAGAATTAATCAATGATGCGGGGTTTACTTGTGTCCATAATTAATCTACATATAATTATATTATATCAGTTTTTCAAAAATTTGTGGGGTTTATGGACCCCACTGCCAACATTGTGGATTCTCCTAAGATCACGGTAAAACCGCGCGCTAATAATGATAACATGGATTATAATTGATCTATGATTAATGTATGAAGTTAAAAGGCATGGACTTGGACAACAAAAGATGAGGACCTCACAGAATTACCAAGATGGTTAGTTGCAAAATGCAGTTCAATATTATCCTTTGAAACCTTGGATGCCAGTGCTAGAACTCCTGCATTATTGCTTAACAAAAACAAAACAAAATTGTATTATACGTCAATATTTGCATTATATTATTATCTAATTAGTTTGTAACAGGTAATTTAAAACATTCATCCAAGTTCAAAATGAGAAACCGAAGAGGATCCAAGACCCAAAACCTCAATCAGACAAAGACAAGAACCGAAGTCAAAGGACCATAATATATAGTCCGCTCTGTTGCCATCGAAATAATCATCCGGTGTGCATATACATGCCGGCTAAGTAAGCGAAAATGCATGTATACGACTAATTATATATACGTACATGAGAATATTCAAGGGAAGGCCCGAGGAGATGTACTCTGACGCAAATTTCCTGACAGAAGCCATTGAGCTGAGGTCTAACTCCATTACGTCAATCTTTGCTTCCGGAATGTTCTTCATGATGGACTCTTTCACAGCCCCGCCCGCTTCTGTATTTCGAACTGCCATTATCACATGGGCTCCACGCAACGCAAGAACTCTTGCCGTTTCTACTCCAATCCCACTCGATGCTCCTGATCATGACAACAATGCACACATAATAATCCAATTAATCAACTCGAAGTTAATCAGGCCAACAAAGAAATACCTGTAACGATGGCAGTTAGACCAGTAGCGTCAACCCCTTGCGTAACTTGTTCTGCCGTTGATCGAGCAGAGAACCCAGACGGCCCTTTTCGGCCACAAGTGCTCATTTTGGTAAAAACAATGTTAAAGATGCAACTTACAACTGCAGGTTTATGGTGACTCATGGTAGATACTGTTCAGTGTTTGACTCTAGAAAGGTTGGTTATGGTGGGTAACGGTGCATTGATTTGATGAAGACAAGTTGTATTATTTAACAACAAAACCCACAAAGGCCCACCTTATATTGGTGATTGACTCATCTCATAATTCCTCTGAATCTTACTTTTCTTGATTTATTTCTGTTTTTTGGTACTAGTGCCTACCCCATCAAATTCAACAGCAGACAACAAGTTTGTTGCAGTTGTTAACTAATTTATTGCCCGATACATTATAGTAGGAAAAGTTAGAGGAGAAGACAAGATTTTCTTCTCAATAAGTCTCGTTTATTCGTTTCTTTAACAGAAGAGACATTTGATGACAGCAACAACTTCCATGTGTTAAACAAGACAAACTATAAAGCACTAGCGCAGACAAGCACAAGGATACAAGCACAGACTACGACATTTTTTAAATAATGAGTCACATGTAGTGCAGGAACATGCAAAATTTATAATGTATAACCCATTTATAGAATTCATTCTTCAAATAGATAACATTAAACATCCAAATTTTGAACAATCTGAGCAGACAAGATGCAGCGGTTTAGTCGAACAGATTGATATCTGTGGTATCACTGATTTTTGTTGGAGTTTATAAACAAAAAAAAGAACAAATTGATTGAAGAAATAAAAAACTCCATTGGGGAAAAATAAGAACAAATACGTTCAAAGAGAAAAATCTGATGTTAATTAAATGAGACTGACTACATTATATAACAACTAAAACATAAACTAATTAGTTAAAATATTGGAAAATAATATCTGATCAAAACAGAATAAGAGATAAGCATTGACCAAGTAATTTAATCCAATAGAATATTAATTATTCAAACCTAATTAAAATAGACGTGCATCAGCAAGGCTTGAGCAAAAACTTCAACACTCCTCCTTTGATCAAGATCTGTTGATTTCTGATTTTATTGAAATTTATGATTATGGGCATTAGTTATGACCATTGGTCATGGTTATAGGCATTGGTCATTGATCATTGGTCATAGACATTGGTCATTGAACATTAGTCATTGGTTGTGGAGTTAAAACAACTTCTCCTCATCTTGTTGAGTGTTCATGGCAGCTTTGGCTTCATTGTGTTTTTTGCAAACTTTATCCCTATGACCGAGTTCTCCACATCGGTTACACTTAACATCCGGTCTCCACCAACACTTGTACGGTAGATGATTTTTCTTCTTACAATGCGGACAAGCCCTGTGATTTTCACCAACCAGTTTTGTTCGAAAAGCACCTTCCAATGTGTCTTCTTCTCTCATAAGTCGTCTTTGTTATTGAGCTTGTAGGGAATGCACTAGTTCTGACAAAGTGATAGTTGATAGATCATTTGATTTCTCAAGGGTTGTTAAACATATGCTTCGTACCTTTCAGGAATTGTGACCAATATCTTTTCTACTAGTCGAGTATCAGAGAAATCAGTTCCGAGTAATCTGATTTTGTTTGCTATTTTGAGCAATCTATCACTATACTCCTTAATGGTTTCAGCTTCCTTCATTTTTTGCAATTCAAATTCTCGAATGAGATTGAGAACTTGCATTTTCTTGGTTCTTTCATTACCAGAGTACTCCTTCAAATATTCCCAAATAGCATTTGCTGATTTGAGACTCAATATTCGGGTGAAAATTGAAGCGGAAATTGCTGCAAATAAGGATGCCTTTGCCTTGGATTTCCTCGTCTTTCTTTCCTTGTAAGATTTCATTTGTGCAACAGTAGGATTGTTGGGCAAATCACCAACCTCATAGTCTTCTTCTACTGCTTCCTAAAGATCTAAAGCATCTACGTAAACCTCCATCTTTACTGCCCATATTTGATAATTGTTGCCATCGAAAATTGGTGGCACAAGATGTGGAATGCTTATTGATTCTCCTTCCATCAGGTCCCTTAAGAACAATTATGCTTTGATACCATTTTGTTGGAGTTTATTTAGAAAAAAAAGAACAAATTGATTGAAGAAATAAAAAACTCCATTGGGGAAAAATAAGAACAGATACGTTCAAAGAGAAAAATCTGATGTTAATTAAATAAAACTCATTACATTATATAAAAACTAAAAAATAAACTAATTAGCTAAAATATTGGAAAATAATATCCGGTCAAAACAGAATAAAAGATAAACATTGACCATGTAATTTAATCCAACAGAATATTAATTATTCAAACTTAATTAAAATAGACGTGCAGTTGAAACAATTTTGGGCTTTAATTTTTTTTCTACAGTAAAATCCCAAAATAAACCCCTCCTATTAAAATACTGTACATTCCCCGGTTTATTCTCTCTTCAAACAAGAAAAAATGGGGATGACCCCCAAGGAGTGTCGGTGCTTCATAGACAACAGTTAACAACCTTACATTTTAATTTCACAAATATGAACATGTATAGTTTCGAAGCATGAGCCCCTAAATATAAAACTGAAACTTATTCTTGTAAAGGATGCAGTTAACATGAACTACCATTCATGACTCAACAAATCTGCCGTGAGAGTAAGAGGTTTCTTGTACAGGTGGCGTACGGATGGGTCAATTGGACGCTAAAGTCCCAAAGTTTGTTTGCCAAGTCGGCATCTACAGCCAGAGTAGTTGGTTTCGCTATGTTACTGTCCATAAAATACTTGCCAGTTACCCCCTTAACCTGTGGGTGCAATGCGACATAGCATGTAGTTGCTGCTCCCTGCGAAAAGTACATGAAATGAATGAATTTACAGCACTGTGCAGAAGGAAAAGATTTGGAGGATATCCATTTTTTTCAACTTGTTGAAGTTAATGCATACCTGCGGGATGTTCTTCAGCACATATTTCAAAAATAATGATACCATGCCTGCAACAAGTCAAAAGTACCCACAATCAAAGCCTAAATTATTCCCTCACCACAACAAGGTCAAGGAGTGAGCATAATTAATGGAAAAGCTTAAGTAGCTCACTGAATTTTCCAGATGATATAAATTGTGGGATCAATTCGCATCAAAATGAAGTTGGATGGCAGTTACTAAATTTACTTGGAACAAAATATCAATATTTGATTAGTAATTTTAAACATGCGTCAATTTTCTTAACTTGACATTAACACTTTATATTAGTTTGATAAGACAAGTTTAACGATTGCTTTGTACAAATCGACCATTTATCCGGCCACATGGGATGCATCATTTCCTATTCAATACAAATACAAGATATGTATGGTTCTTCGCATTATAAATATTAGGATAAATACATCTCCAGCTACCTCTAATTTGTCCTATTTCGCCTACTGTCACCCTAACTTTGAAAGGGTCCTTGTAGCTTCCTCAACTTGGCAAAATTGCATCAATTTGTCCCCATGGACGCCACGGTTTCGGGTTGGTTTGACTTTTCAAAGATGTCATTTTTCTTATTTTTCTCTCTCGGATCAGAAGAGTCAACATGGCATTCGGGGAGCAAACTGGTGCACTTTTACCAGAAAGAGGAGCTACGAGGACTTTTTCAAAGTTCAGGGATAGTGGTGAAATAAGGACAAGTTGGAGGACCTTGAGATGCATTTGGCCTAAATATTATTAATACCAAGCAGGCGAAGATATTTTCAGGATCTATGTTGGAATTTGAGGATTTTTTGGATGTTTCTGAAGTCGCAAATACGCTATTAGATTGTTTATTTGGTCAGTTCACCAAATTTTCAATCGGATAAAATCAGAAAATTTATCAAGAACGAGAATTTGATTTGTTGCGAAATAACAACCAAGTTTTTCTATCTGTCTGCCAGTTTCGTTTTGGTGAAATAAATAACCAAAATGTCAATAGACATATTGTTTCGGGTAGCAGCCATGTCTAAAAGACATATTTTTTCGGGTTTCGGTTGTGTACAACAAACATGCTGTTTCGCTTCAAAATTCAATTTTCTGATGATTTTTTCAAAGGATGTGTGAATTCGGGAATAAAAAATTTTAGAGCTAACCTGGCAGTTTGACCCCAGCCAAGGGGCACTGCCGCCCCTCGGACCCCGCACCTGGGGGCGCTGCCCCCAGGCCCCCAAATCGTAGCAAAAACCCGAACAAGTATGCACTGCACACTCTCCCGACTTGTTCGATGAAAAGTCACGATCGCATTGGTCAAACTAGTCAATCCAATTACACTAAAGTACTAACAATCTGTATGTTGTTACTCTGGAAATTCATGTCAAGGAAGCAGGACAACTCAATATTTGTAAGATACAAACACAGAAAAATCTTGATAATAGAGCAAAGGGGAGTTAAAAGGTCAGATGATTACCATCAAATATAGTGTGATGCCGTGCCAGATTTGTGGCAATTGCTCCAGGGTGAAGTGAGTTAACAATTATATCCACTCCATCTTCCTATCCACGATGACAAACAAGTTGAGAAAAAAGGCGTAGTAATGCGATTAAATAAAGTCCGAGCCAAAAGAAGTGAGGGCAGAGATTTATTGAAACAAAATTATCAAAAGGCTATGCTACATAAACCATAGACACACATGTTAACACAATTTTAAGCAATTGAATCATTTGGCTGATAAAAGTACTTGATCAAACTTGCGTGTATCATCTTGTCAACAATTCAAGGCACGTCCAATGTGCATAAACGATTTCAGGTTCCAGTATTTTTATGTAATCACTTCCTACTATTGTGAATTTCAACTTTCTACTAGAATAACACAACATTTTGATGTATAGATATCAAATACACCTACAAAAAAATCCTATCAATACTGAGAAATTTGAACATAAATTATCATATGGCTGAGTTGCAGATCTGAAGCCTATAACTGTTTTATACTCCATCCTAAATATATGATCCTTTTATCTAAACTATCAAGATCAGTGGAGCAAAAGTGAGGATATTAGAATGACTTCTTTACCCCTATTATAATGTCTTCTAAATTCTAATTTATATTCCATTTTTTCTTAGAATTAATAATCAAACCTATCTCTTAGAGTAATACGGGGTAAATTCGAGAAACAACTGCCAAAAATACTGGTAATAAAATGGAAAAAAAAGTACTCTAAAAACGTATATTATTTAGTAACAAAGAAAGCATTTGAAATGCTGATTACCTTTAAGCGTCTTGCAAGCTCATTAGCATGCAAAATGTTAGCGAGCTTTGATTGTCCATAAGCATAAATACTGTTATATCTGTTAATTCAAAACAAGCTGATGCTATGAATCACAGAGAACTATTAGCCATTATGCATTTTTGAAAAAATGTATATATGTACTTGTGTATGCAGCCAAGGGTTTGTATCCAGAAAAGTACATGGTTATGATGCACAAAAAGTTAATTTAAACATTACCCTGATTGGTCATTGATTTTATCAAAACGAATTCCTTCACAATATGTGTAGCGGTGTCCTTCTGATGACAGATTTACAATTCTTCCCTCCTTATTGCTTTCACGTGCTGTGTTTTTCATGGTCTCCAGTAGGGATGGCAACGGATCCCGGACCCGGTCCGGATCCGTGGATCCGGATCCGTTTTTTAGGGTTCGGATCTCGATTTTATGGACCCGTCGGATCCGGGTCCGAGTCCAGGAAACGGGTCCGGGTCCGGGTAATGAAACCCAGATCCGGACCCGGATCCGTATTTAAATATTAATTGTATATTTTTATTTATTATTTACCCCGAAAATATTGGATAATTAATATTATTTGATATCCACGTAAATCCAATTGCATGAACATAATTAAATGAGCATGTAAACTAT
>CATIWQ010223190.1:0-22960 GCA_949673415.1 Euphorbia schlechtendalii | reverse complement strand
ACATACACTCGGAAATAACTATATCCATGTGTTGATGCCATGTATTATTGCAATAGCAGTATGAGTATCCTCAAACCTGAGATATTGGTTACCTTGTGCGGGAGTTACTATACTTTGGTTCATACTTATTCATACCCTGGTAATAAGGATAATACGGGTGATTATGGGTATAGTGATGATCGTTTGTTGGTAAGCGGAGTAGTCAAGATAGGATCCATCACTCCTGATATAGTGATGTAATGGGAGTTGAACCTTAAGTGACACACTCATAAACCTCTAATCAGAGTATGAGATTGATATAATGGGTTTCTAGTCAATCTTAGTACATAAAGACGAGTGGCGTTCTTCGTGAACAAGTATAATTCCAGGATACTTATGGCTATTACATGAGCTAACACTTAATCTGAGCTCAATAAACTTGATGGTATTTAACCTGATGGAAGGAGTGTATTGTACTGGAAACTATTGTAAAACCGGAACAAGTCACAGGTGTGTGACATTCTGAGTATCGGGGGGATCATACGCCTTTGTTAGAAAGCCCATTTAATCATCTTTAGTTATTGGGTTCCATATTAGTCTAGAACACTGAGCCTAAATGTTCACGGATGGGAAGCCAAGTTTAGGTTAACCTCTAGCAGCTCTATACTTCAAGATCCTAAGAGGTCACACACATTGGGCCTTTTGTTGGACTAAGTAAAGAACTTATAGACTGAGTCTATGCTAAGAATATAAGTAAAGTCAAAATCGTTGGATGAATTATTAATTGGTCAGACCAAATAATAATTAAAGGATTTAAAGAGAGGAGTTGGGAAAATTGCACAGGGCAGAGCAAGAAATTCTTCCTATTGCGAGTGGGCCTCGCGAACATGGGATGTTCGCGGGTGGGGCCTGCACGGCATCCTCACAAGAAAAATTTCTCGTGGGCCGCTAATATGTGTTGGCATAAAGCCAACGCATGCTAGTGGGCTGCAGGCCCACCAGTAGCCCTCATGCCCAGCTTGCGAGATAAGGCAAGCCCATTAGGGCTTGCCTTGTAGTGGAAGCTCATAGCCAGTGCAAGTAGGCTATGCGAGCGGGTCAATTCGTGGAGCCTGGGGCTTCGCGCTGATGACCCGCGTGTGGGATGAGGAATTCCCCATCCCACATTGCTAAAAAAGGGAGCATTCGACTCCCTTTCTCCCTATAAATAGGCTCCCCCTTCTCCTTTGAAACACACTTCAACTTAGTCTTTCCTTCTAAGTTTTGACTTCTTTTCTTTGCGAGTTTTTGTGAGATCCTCCACGAGTTTCTCCACTTTCACAAAAATTGTTTTGAAGGCTTATTCATATTTTGAAAAGATCCTTCTAATTTATATATTTGGGTTGGTTTACGAGCGGTTGAGTAGCTACTTGTTAACTAACAAGTTCTTCCTATGCGGGGAGGTTTTGGTCGATTGGGGTCCGTGTGGACTATTCATTGAGGTCATCCTAGTTTGGAAGTTTTTGCTAGTGGAGTGTTATCCAACTATTCTAAGGGAGCATCACACCAAAGGGAAAGACACACATCAACTGGTAATGCTCTTAACTTAGATGCTAGGTTTCTTTCATTAAGTTTTATAAACCTATTATCATCTATGGAATGTTTTAACTTATAGATTATATCAATCATGGTATGCTTAGGAAATCCTTTAGGATTAATTTTAAGTTTTGAAATTCCACCATGCAAGTTCGCATGTTCAATTGCTGCCTTAATTAACCAGCATCCACATGGGTATTAGATACTAGTTGTGGTATTCATATCTGCACTTCGGTGTAGGGGTTGCGGAACACTAGGATGTTTGTGAAGAAGTAAATGGACCTAAGAGTTGAAAATGGAGTACGGGTTGCTACAACAGCTGTAGGGACATATAGCCTTCGTTTGTTGAGTGGCCTTGTTTTAGATTTGAACAATTTCTATTACATTCCTGCCGTTACTAAGAATATTATTTTTGTTGCATGTTTAGTAACATAAGGATTTGGGATTTTATTATCAAATAATAATTGTCAAATTCAACGTCATATTCTTTATGCTTGTGGAATGTGTTTGAATGACATTTATGTTCTATTTACTAAAACTGAAATTCTAAATAAATATTACTAAGAAATCGAATATAGATAATGAGAAATCTTCATACTTGTGGCATTGTCAGTTAGGCCATATAAATGAGACTTGCTTAACTAAGTTACACAAATGTGGTGACTTGGGCTCATTGGAATGGGAATCTTATGGGGCATGCAAGCCTTGTTTAAAGGGAAAGATGACAAAGAAACCTTTCAAAGGAAAGGGTCAGCGTGCTACGAGTACTTTGGAAATAATGCATTTCGATGTATGTGGTCCAATGAGTGTTAAGACACATGAAGGTTTCGTCTACTTCATAGATTTTATCGATGATTACTCACGGTTATTTGTACGTTATGAGGCACAATCTGAAAGTTTTGAGAAATTCAAAGAGTTTAGAACCGAAGTAGAGAAATAGCTTGGGAAATGTATCAAGGCCCTTCGATCTGATTTAGGTGGTGAATACTTAAATCAAGAGTTTTAGGATTATCTAAGGGATAATGGTATTTTATCCCAATGAACACCTCCTTATACACCCAAACACAATAGAGTGTCAGAAAGGAGGAGTATAGCCTTACTTGATATGGTTCGATCCATGATGAACCAAGTAGATTTCAGCAGATCCTTTTGGGTTTATGTACTTGAGAGTGCAGTTTATATTCTAAATAGATTGACCTCGAAATCTGTTGATCAAACACCATACGAAATATGGTATGGTAAGAAACCAACTCTTTCTCACTTAAGAGTTTGGAAATGTCCTGCTTATGTAAAGAGGACAAGTTCAGATAAGCTGGGTACTAAGTCTGACAGGTGTCTCTTTGTAGGTTACCCTATGGAGACTATGAGTTATACATTTTACTATCCCAAGGAACAAAAGGTACTTATTTCTAGGAATGCTCAGTTCCTTGAGAAGGAACACATACTTGCAAAAGCTAGTGGGATCAATCTTGAGCTGGGTGCTCAAGAAGATAAAAAAGACAATCATCTAATTAATCTTACACCTGTTACACAAGAAAGTGTAAGCATGGAACAACCTATAATAACACCAACATTGCTTAGGTCATGGCCGGCTCTAATCGTTCCTAAAAGATACGGTTATTTCATCATTGATGATAAGCACATCTTCCTTATGGAAGATGATGAGCCCAAGAATTACATGGAGGTAATGGAAAGCTCATAGTCTGACAAATGGTTTACAACCATGAAATCAGAGATGAAATCCATGTACGAAAATCAAGTTTGGAACTTGGTTAATGCTCCAAATGGGATTAAGCCCAAAGGATGCAAGTGGGTTTTCAAGAAGAAATCTAACATGGATGGTAATGTAATTGTTAAACACGATGTATGCCTTAAAGGAAATTAGGGCTATATATCTTAATTAGTTAGAATGTACAAACTGTTTTGAATTATTATTAATAATAAAGGCATCTTTGTTATTTATCAGTGTTTGTTTAATTTATGTATCTCGCTGGTATCATATATATGTGTTATTATATATACACATTGATAAGACAAAGTCTGTGACTATTTCATAGTGTGAAAGTGCGAGGCATAGTGAGAGCTATGTGGTGTGAGGACTGCACACATGTGTTACTATGAATAGTCTAAATATTACTAGCCATAGTTTCATTGAGATTGGACATCAATGAAACAGACAGAATAGCATGTGTAGGCTTACTCCTTGGATTAGATCAAAGCAACCGATCTCATGAGCTGAAGGTATTACCTTGAGTTAACGCATGCATGTATTCAGGGTAATACATTAGAGACCAATAGAAGACATACACTTAGAAATAACTATATCCATGTGTTGGAGTCATGTCTTATTGCAATAGTAGTACAAGTATCATCAAACCTGAGATACTGGTTACCTTGTGTAGGTTTTTCTATACTTTGGGTCATACTTATTCATACCATGGTGATCAGGATGATACGGGTGATTACGGGTATAGTGATGATCACTCGTAGGTGAGCCGAGTATTTAAGATGGGATCCATTGCTCTTGATATAGTGAGATAATGGGAGATTTACCTTAAGGCCTCTTGTTGAAGAGACACATTCATAAACCTCTGATCAAATTATAAGATTGATAAAATGAGTTTCCACTCAATCTTGATACATTATGGCGAGTGGTGTTCTTCTTGAACAAGTTTAATTCCAGAGTAGCTACTGCTATTACATGAGCTGACACTTAATCTGAGCTCAATAAACAAGATGGTACTTAACCTGATGGAAGGAGTGTATTGTATTGGTTACTATTACAGAACTAGATCAAGTCACAAGCACGTGGCGTTTCGAGTATCGGAGGATCATAGGCAATTTCTAGAAAGCTATTTGATAGTCTAGAGTTATCGGGTTCCATATCAATTTGGAACATTGGGCCTAAAGGTTCCTGGAAAGGATGCCAAGTTTAGGTTAACCTCTAGCGGCTCTATACTTTTGGATCCTATGAGGTCACACACTTTTGGTCTTTTCGGGACTAAATAAAGAACTTATAGACTGGGTCTATACCTAAAATAAAAGAGAAAAAGGTTGAACTCAATTGGAATGTATTTTGGTTGAACCAAAATATCCTGCATGTTCAATTATTGTCTTAATTAACCAGACTTCAGGCTAGCCTAGCTAGGCTCGGTAGCATTTACTTCTCCCCCTTTTATACGGGGAATTTTTCAAAATTCCCCCCATAAATAAAGGGAAACTTTTAGTAAATGGGGGGGATTTAACAAAAAAATTATTTTCTTGATGAAACGACTCAGAACAATTTTACAAAAAAAATATTTTCTTTTATCGACATAGAGGGATGATTTTTTATTGAAAAAAATATTTTCTTGACAAAATAATTCTGGTTTTTTTATCTTTCTTTCAAAAAATACTTTGATTATATTCGGGTCCAAAACAAGTTTGGGTTCCGAATTTAATTATTTTCAAATCAATTTTCTTTCATATTTTTTTCTTAAAATTCCTCAGATATTCTCGGACCTAAAACAAATTTAGATTCCGAGTTTGATTATTTTTAGGATAAAAGAAAACCACAACCAAAATTGAATGAGGAACGCTTCCGGGGATCAAGCGGATACGTCGAAGTGGATTCACAACGAAAGGGTAAGCCTCTGAGTTCCTAGAGTTGCTTCTTCTCATGACTTCTTTATTTTATTCTTCATGTTGACCTAGGAATTATTTTATATTATTTAATTAAATTGTATATTTTATATAATTGTATGTATTTATTGTATTATGTAAACTTTCTTCCTCTTTCTCTTTCTTTTTAATTAATTTAATTGCTGAGATTCTCCAATATGCATGTCAGATTACCCCCACAAAGGGAATTAAAATTATTCCCGGATAACATACCTCATCTTTTGCCATATGATCATTTTCATTAAATAAAAAAGAGCAACAAATCTGTAAATAAAATGAATTGTTTTGTTCTAAAATAAGAATTTTTAACCGTCGATATTTTAATTGGACCAGACGGGCCTCGCCAAAATCAAATCGAACATACGTGTAAATATCATGTTGTGTTATAACCTATGCTAACCTTTGTGGATGCAAGTAGATTAGGCTAGATGTATGCCTAGGATTTTATTTCCTTCGGGGTATTGCAATTATTTTTAAAGGAAATGTAATTAATAGATTAGGCGGGCGATTGCATCCCCCGAGGTTTTGTAATTTATTAATTTATTTTTCCGCATTTATTTACTCCACTATGTATGTATTTATTGCTTATGCCCGATAAATCATACCATAAACACGAAAACGTAAGTTTGAATATGCACATTTAAGAAATGCGGTTTTCTATATATGTAATATCATGTGATCCAATAAGAAGTAGGCAACTTATCTCGACCCGAATCACTATGTCTTAGTGGGTTGTCTCCTGGGCGTTAAGCCTCAAAAGAATTTAATTCCTGTAATAGCTTATCCAGGTGGCGACTTTACACTACAAGATAACGGATTTGGGTTGTGATGATCTAAATAGTTTTCGCTTTCTCTTTCAAACCTTTTGGGTCCCTGAACCGATAATTTTATTTTCACAAAAACACCCTGATGGACCGCACCTATCATCTCAACGCACTCTCGGCCCATCGCATTATGTGTCGTCTGCTCACACTAGTCTCAATGAAACTATGACTAAGGATATTTAGATTATTCATAGTAACACGTATGTGTAGTTCTCACACCACAGAGCTCCCACTATGTCCTTGCATTTTTACGCTATGAAGTAGTCATGGACTTTATCTTATCAATGCTCTTATATATAATACCACATATATATGATACCAGTGAGATACATAATGAAACAAACACTGATAAATAACAAAGATGTTTATATTATTAATATTAATAATCTGAAACTGTTTGTGCATTATAACTAATTAAAATATATCGCCCTAATTACCTCTAGGGCATACATCATATCTAACATGACTTAGATTTCAATTTTTGTTACAGAATATGATGTAATAACTAGATTAAGTTTTTGCTCAAACTTAGTCTAGGTGATTATCATATTAATTAACAATGCTTTACCACACATATAATTGCTTTAAATTGAGGGTTGTCTTGTACTTCACTCAATTAAAAGAACGAAATCTTTAAATCATAATTGTTTGTGATACAACAAATCGAACCCGTGGTTATTTTGGCAAGGATTGGACTTGGCTGCTCATTCACTTTAAGGGGGCCTTTCCTACCTGGCAATCTCCATCGGTATTAGGTTTAAGTGTACCCAAAGGACTTTTATGACTTAGTTGATTTCTAGTATGAGAATTGGATTCCTCATATGGTTTTACAAACGTGGTTTAAGTTGTTAAATTAAAACTTATAGATATAGGTGCAAGAACTTAAACATGGAACTTGTTTGTTTTGCATGCTCTTTGGAGTTTTGACATGATGAAATAATTATGATGTACTAGTCTTGAGCATGTTCCCTTCGATTAATAATTCCAAATAGCCCGAATTATTATTATTATTATCATCATAAGTATATCCATCGTATAAGACCTAGATTAAGGAGAGACAAGCTGCACCAATAAAATCCCTACAATAATATTAAGGCGGTAAATTATCTTCCCGTCATAAATCATGATACGAACCTTATTAATAGATGTAAGGAAATGTACAATATGCTTTCCCTTAACATGTGCTTGGTCATGAGACTAGATGGGGTTAATACCTTAACAAAAATGGGTTAGTTGTCCATGTCAGTGGAGTTAATGCTAGATTGGAGAAATATTTGAGGATTCATACAATTGGGTACGAACGTCTCGAGAAAGAGAACTCAAATGGATTAGCAATTGCATGGGATGCAAATGGACGGGTTCTAAACATAGTTATCTTGTAATGGCTTGACCTGCTATAACGGGGGTCATGATGAATGGCTATGGATGCTACCTACTAAGAAAAATTAGTTGGACCAAATTTCTCGAATTTAAATAGAAGGGGCTATTTGAATGTTGTGAAAATAGTAAGAATTATGTGTTTAATTAAAGACCTTATATTAAATGAATGTACATATACTAATGTCTGAAAAATTTCTATCTTATATCTAGGTTGAACATGAATCCAAACATAAATCTTCATCCGATACTTGATAATAAGTTGACGGGGATCAATTTTGATGACTGGTTCAAGGCTCTTAGAAAGGAGCTTGAAAAGAGCAACATGGATTATGTTTTAGATAATCCTAAACCAATCAATCCTGATGCTGAGGCTTCTATCCAACAAAAGGAGACATATCTTAAGCATAAGAAGGATTCTTTTATGGTGTCACTTGTGATGCTTGAAATCATAACCTTGAAGCTTAAGAAACAACATGATGGTATGAACCTAAAATACATGCTGATCCATCTCAGAAGAATTCATGAATGTATAAAGATTGAATGAAATGAAATTTAAAAATTCTTCTATACCTCTGGGAGAAATGATGGAATCTTGGCCATTGAGTGTTGTATTGAATACTTTGAGTATTCAAAGAAAATAATTTAGATTGGAATTGAAAGAAATTTCGAGTGTGACATACAAACTATGATTGAGAGTCTATTTGATAAATATTCACCCTTCGTGAAAGATTATCTGATGTCAAGAAGGACCAGCAAAATATTTGAGTTAATTAAGAAACTTACAAGTTTTAAAGAAGTTTTGAAGGCTAGAGGAACATGTACCTTGGTAAGCAAGACTTACACAAAAGGTAAGGGTTTAAAACTTATCAACAAGAAGGTAAAAAATGTGATAATTGAAAATGAGAATCCCAAAGGGATATGTTTTGTGTGCGGAAGGCCTGGACACTAGAAACGTGATTGCAAAGTTCTGATTTCTGAACAAGTGAAAAAGAAGCCAAGTGAGACGTCTACTTCAGGTATGTTAATGATAGAGAGTTTCTGTACAATTCTTTATTAGTCTACATGGGTATTGGATACTGGTTGTGGTCCTAATATATGTACTTATGTGTAGGGGTTGTAGAAAAATAGAAGGCTTACAAAGAGGGAAATGGATCTAAGAGTTGGAAATGGAGCACGGGTTGCTACCACAGCTGTAGGGATATATAGCCTTCGTTTGCCCAGTGTCCTAGTATTAGTTTTGAACAATTGCTATTATATTCCTTCTGTCACTAAGAATGTTATTTCTATATCTCATTTAACAACATATGGATTTGAGATTTTATTTTATAATAATAACTGTCAAATTCGGCGAGATAATGTTCTTTATGCTTGTGGAATATGTATTGATGGCATTTACATTCTAAATAGTAAAACTAAAATTCTAAATATGAATATTGTTAAGAAATCGAAGTTAGATAATGAGAAATCCTCATACTTATGGCATTGTCATCTAGGCTATATAAATGATACTCGCTTAACTAAGTTACACAAATGTGGTGACTTGGGCCCATTGGAATGGGAATCCTATGGGGCATGTGAACCTTGTTTAAATGGAAAGATGACTAAGAAACCTTTTAAAGGAAAGGGTCAGTGTGCTACTAGTACTTTGCAAATAATACATTTTGATGTATGTGGTCTAATGAGTGTTCAGACACATGAAGGTTTTGTCTACTTCATAACTTTTATCAACGATTACTCGCGATATGGTTATTTGTACCTAATGAGTTACAAATCTAAAAGCTTTGAAAAATTGAAAGAGTTCAGAACTGAAGTAGAGAAAATAGTTTGGGAAAAGTATCAAGACCCTTCGATCTGATCGAGGTGGTGAATACTTAAGCCAATATTTTCAGGATTATCTAAGGGATAATGATACTTTATCCCAATGGATACCTCCTTATGCACCCTAACATAATGGAGTGTCAGAAAGGAGAAATCAAACCCTACTTGATATGGTTTAATCCACAATGAGCCAAGCAGAATTCAATATATCCTTTTAGGGTTATGCACTTGAGAGCGCATTCTATATTCTAAATAGAGTGCCCTCGAAATCAATTGATCAAACACCATATGAAATGTGGTATGGCAAGAAACCAACTCTTTCTCACCTGAGAGTTTGGGGATGTCTTGCTTATGTAAAGAGGATAAGTTTAGATAAGATGGGTGCTAAGTCTGACAGGTGTCTATTTGTAGGTTACCCTAAGGAGCCTATGGGTTATACCTTTTATGATCCCAAGGAATAAAAGGTACTTGTTTATAGAAATGCTCAATTCCTTGAGAAGGAGCATATACTTATGAAAGCTAGTGGGAGCAATCTTGAGTTAGGCACTTAAGAAGATCAAATAGACAATAAATTGTTTATTCCTACACTTGTTACACAAGAAAGTGTAAGCATGGAATAGCCTATTATAATACCAACATTGCGTAGGTCTCCAATCGCTCTCGAGCGATACGGTTTTCTCATCACTGATGATAAACATATCTTCCTTATGGAATATGATGAGCCCAAGACTTACAAGGAGGTAATGGAAAGCTCAGGGTCTGATAAATGGTTTACAGCCATGAGGTCAGAAATGGACTCCATGTACAAAAATCAAGTTTGGAACTTGGTTAATGCTCTAACTGGGATTAAGCCCATAGGATGCAAGTGGATTTTCAAGAAGAAAACTGACTTACAAAGCAAGGATAGTTACAAAAGGTTACATTAAAAAAGAAGGTATTGACTATGATGAAACCTTTTCACCTGTGGCCAAGCTAAAGTCTATCAGAATACTCCTTTCCATCACCGCTCATTAAGATTATGATATCTGGCAGATGGATATGAAAACAACGTTCCTTCACGGAAACTTGGATAGGGAAGTGTATATGACGCAACCCGAAGGTTTCACATCCAAGGTTGGCTCGATGGTATGCAAGTTTCAAAAATCCATTTACAAACTTAAGCAAGCATCAAGGAGTTGGAATATTAGGTTTGATGAGACAATATAAGAAATTGGTTTTGTGTCGAATGCTAATGAGCCTTGCGTATTTAAGAAGGCTAGTGGGAGTGCGATCATTTTCCTTGTACTATATGTCGATGACGTATTACTGATAGGAAACGATGTTCCTTTTCTTCAGATAGTGAAGTCATAGTTGTCAAAGAAGTTCTACATGAAAGACCTTGGAGAAGTAGCTTTTATACTAGGTATAAAGATCTACCATGATAGATCTAGACAGTTGCTAGGTCTTTCTCAATTTAACTTTGAGCAGTCAAGAAAGGGCTCCCAATGTCTCACAGGATTAACCATTCTAAATCTGAGTGTCCGAGAACATAAGAGGAGAGACTGCGCATGAATGGAATACCTTATTATTTAACGATAGGATCCATCATGTTTGCTATGGTATGCACTCGACCTGATGTCTCACACGCGTTAAGTGTCACTAGCAGATTTTAATCTAATCCAGGTGAGAAGTACTGGCCGTTAAAACTATCCTTGAGTACTTACGTAGGACTAAAGATATGTTTTTGGTATATGGAGAAGGTGATCTCTCTATGAAGGGATACATTGATGCGAGTTTTCAATCTGATAGGGATGTTTAAAAATCCCAGTCAGGGTATGTGTTTATGTTAAATGGAAGGGCAATTGTATGGAAAAGTTCCAAAAAAGATATGAATGTCGATTCAAACACTGAATCTGAGTATATAGCTACTTCAGAAGCAGCTAAACAAGCTGTCTAGCTTAAGGGATTTATTGGTGATCTAGATATGGTGTCCAAAATTTTAAATCTAATAGCAATCTGTTGTGATAACAATGAGGCTATTGCTCAGGCAAAGGAACCATGGTCTCGTTAGAGAAATGGACATGTACTTAGAAAATACCATCTCATTTAGGAGATAGTAGCTAAAAAGGATATAAGCTTAGAATATATCCATACGGATCAAAATCTAGCAGATGGACTAACAAAGCCGTTAACTCAAGTTAATCATGAGTAGCATGTTAACAAGTATGGCATGAAGGACATGGGAAATTGGCTCTAGTGCATGTGGGAGATTGTTAGACATGATGTATGCCTTAGAGGTAATTAGGGTGATATGTTGGTTCGTAAACAGGCTCTTTACAACAATAGAGGGGGGTGAATGCTTAAACTTGGTTAATTTTAGATTTTTTATGATTTAATTACGAAGTTTGAGTTTTATATGCCTGCTGAGTATGCGTGTTCAGTGCGATATAAAAACTAATAAACTGCTCAGCTTTGCTTGCATAATTTAACTTCAATCTTTAGCTGAGTAAGACTTACTTAATACAGATCAGATAACAAGCAGTATAATAAATGAGAGAGAGATGAATGAGCTAATAACTGATCAGGCTAAATGCTTAAAGTTAGAATGTCAACACCTGAGATTTATCCTAGTTCGGCCCCTAGCCTTCCTCCAGTCCCCGGATACCGTCTCCGAGCTTTAATCCACTAGTGAGTCATTCATTTAATAGGCGGAGAAGCCTTTAAAGTGGGTAGACACGATTACAAAAAGTACATTTCTTTCTAACTACCGCTCAACTCAGTTTGGGTACCCTTCCCAAACTGACACTCAGATTAATACAAGAATGCGAACTGAATTCAACTTATAGAAATGTTGAATCCTTACAATATTTATCTAAGTAATTTTTCTCTATTACAAACAGATAAGACTTTCAATGTTTGCTGATTGCTTACGGAGAAATTTCTTTAGAAGCTAGAGTAAATTGCGTAGTGTTTTAGCTCTTAAGAAATTCGAGGTGATTCACCAAGTTTGAACGTCTGCTCCAGTCTTCTATTTATACTTTGAAGCTCTGAGAAGTAGCCATTGCAAACTTTACGATATCACTTATCTTCAATTTCTCATCTCTTTAAATCTTTCGAATCTTCCAATTGTAGACAGATTCCAGGATGTTTAGAGATAGAATTTGAATGTTGAGGCGTGATAAAATTCCGTTAATAAATTCTAGTTCTGAGAAATGTGCGCTACAATGCAACATGGAGTCTTCCTGTTTAATGACCTTATTGACGTTAGTAGAATCATGCGAAGACACTTGAGACACGGCACATAACAGAAATTCCTTTTACTTGGACTGTAGCGAGGAATCTCTGATAACCGCACTGACATTTTTTATGTAGTGAGGACCACAGGAATCTTTGTTAATTTTCGCGCCTTTTATCTCGAAAAGCACTAAAAGAATATTCAGTTCCATAATAGATAATGTTAGTAGCACATGTGTCATTAAGTCTCTACGTGTCACATAGAACATGCTTTTAATTAAATAAAAGTAGAAACTTAGCACGAGTTGAGTGAAGTAATTCTAAACTATGTAGTACTCAGCCTAGACTCAGCTTTTCCTACTCTAAGTCATAACTTAATTAATCATCCAGTAAAACTGAGTTATTCTCCCTTGTATGAACTCAAGTCAGCTTTATTAATTAAGAGTCTACTTAGTACTCAATTAATTTCACTATCCTTGACAATTTGCTATTTCCAAAACTACTCAGTACTGTGAAGTACTATTAACTTGTGTTCTACATGATATATCATATTTAGTTATAATGTTCAAACTATTTCGAATTATTATTAATCATAATAAAGGTATCTTTGTTATTTATCAATGTTTGTTTAATTTATGTATCTCGCTGGTATTATATATATGTGTTATTATATATGCGCATTAATAAAGAAAAGTCTGTGACTACTTCATAGTGCGAGGACATAGTGGGAGCTATGTGGTGTGAAAACTACACACACGTGTTACTATGAATAGTCTAAATATCCCTAGTCATTATTTCATTTAGAATAGACATCAATGAAGCAGACAGACTAGCATGTGTAGACTTACTCGTTAGATTAGATCCAAGCAGCCGATCTCACGAGCTAAAGGTGGTACCTTGAGTTAACACATGCATGTATTCGGGTAATACATTGGAGACCACTATAAGACAAACACTCGGAAATAACTATATCCATGTGTTGGTGTCATGTCTTATTGCAATAGCAGTACAAGTATCCTCAGACTTGAGATATTGGCTACTTTATGTAGGTTTTGCTATACTTTTTGTCATACTTATTCATACCATGGCGATCAGGATTATACAGTTAATTACAAGTATAGTGATGATCACTTATTGGTAAGCCAAGTAGTCAAGATGGGATCCATCGCTCCTGATATAATGATATAATGGGAGATGAACCTTACGTCCTCTTGTTGAAGAGACACACTCATAAACCTCTGATCAGAGTATAAAATTGATAGAATGGGTTTCTAGTTAGTCTTGATACATTATGGTGATACATTATGGTGAATGGTGTTCTTCGTGAACAAGTCCAATTCCAAGATAGCTACAGCTATTACATGAGTTGACACTTAATCCGAGCTCAATAAACTAGGTGGTACTTAACCTGATGGAAGGAGTGTATTGTATTGGTTACTATTGCAAAATCGGGTCAAGTCACAAGCATGTGACATTCTGAGTATCGAGGGATCATACACCTTTTCTACAAAGCTCATTTGATCATCTAGAGTTATTGCGTTCCATATCAGTTTGGAACACTGAGCCTAAAGGTTCCCGGATAGGATGCCAAGTTTAGGTTAACCTCTAGCGGCTATACTTCGAGATCCTATGAGGTCACACTTTGGGTCTTTACCGGACTAAGTAAAGAACTTATAGATTGGGTCTATATCGAGAATAAAAGAGAAAAAGGCTGAACTCAATTGGATGTATTTTGGTTGGACCAAAATATTGGAAAGAAGGGGAAAAACCGAACTAGTGTGCCGGAAGTGGATATTGCGAGAAATCTCGCAAGAGTCCGCGAGGCAAGCCCGAGCGAGTGCTAGATGCACTCGTGGGCTAGGAAGCACTGTATGGTAATTGTGAGAGAATGTCATAGAGAGCGATGGGCCAAGAGCGCATGCGAATGAGAGGTGCGGTTCACCGGGGTGTTTTTGTCGAAAATAAAATTATCAGGTCGTGGACCCGGAAAGGTTTGAAACAGAAAGTGAAAACATTTTTGAGATTGGTCAAACCCGAATCCGCTGTCTCTTAGTGTAGAGTCACCGCTTGGATTAGCTCTTCTAGGATTTAGAGTCTTATGAGGCTTAACATCCGGGTGACTGCCCACTAAGATATAGAGATTAGGGTTCGTGATAAGTTGCTTACTTCTTATTCTATCACATTAAATTACATCTATAGAAAACTGTATTTCTTAATTGTGCATATTCGTACTTATGTCGTTTTCAAATTTATAATGTATGATTCACACATATTTGGAAAGCGATTAATCCATACATAAGCAATAAATAAATGCATAAAAGTAAAGATTAAAATTACAAAACCTCGGGGGATACAATAGCCCGCTTAATCTATTAATTATATTTCCCAAAAAATAATTGAAATTTTGATACCCGAAAGAAAAGTAAAATACTAAACATATATCTAACCTACAGCCACAAAGGTTAGTACAGGGTATACAGCACAACATGAATATTTAAGCGTATGCTCGATTTAATTTTGACGAGGCCCCGTGTGGCCTAATTAAAATGTCAGCGGTTAAAATTCTTGTTTTAGAATAAAACATTTCATTTTATTAACACGTATGTTGCTCATTTTTATTTAGTGAAAATGATCGCATGGCAAAAGGTGAGGTCTGTTATCCGTGAATAATTTTAATTCTCTTCATGGGGGTATTCTAACATGTACATTTGAGAATTTCCTCAATTAAATAAATAATTAAATAAAAGGGTGAACAAATAAATAATATGATAAAATAAATAAATTAAATTCTAGGTCAGAATTGAGAAGGAAATAAAATATGAAATACAGGAAAAAGCAGCTCTAGGAACTCAGAGGCTTACCCTTTCGTTGCGAATCCACGTCGATAAATCCGTTTGATTTTTGGAAGAACTCCTCATTTGTTTTGATTTAATTAATGTGAAAATATTTTATTTTAATCCTAAAAATATTCAGACTCGGACTCTAAATTTATTTTAAGCCTGAGAATATCTGAAGATTTTTGAGAAAAAAGATGGAGAAAAATTGGTTTGAAAATAATTGAGTTCGGAATCCAAACTTGTTTTGGATCCGAATATAATCAAAGAATTTTTAAGAAAGATGTAAGAAAATTAGAATTATTTTATCAAGGAAAATAAATTTTTCTTGTTGATAAAAAATGAAAATATTTTTTTGAGCTTCGTCGAGAAGAAAAGAAATTCTTTTTCTATAATTTTTCGGGTCCCCAAAATCCAAAAAATGCCCCTCTATTTATAGGGGGAATTCAAAAGAATTCCCCCTATGAAGGGAAATTTCTGGCGAGCCCAGTTGCTGGGCTTGGCAGAATTTGGCGAGCCTAGCTAGGCTTGCCCAAAGAAATCCCTTTTCCTTTTTATTTTTTTATTTAATTTTTTTAAATATACATACACACACATACACACACACACACTTATATAAATACAAATTTATGTTCTCCTTATATTTTTTAAAATATATACGTATAAAAACAAAACAAAATGATTTAGTTAAATTATTTTGGACCCTTAAATATTTATTTATGTCCTTTAAAAATATTTTAAGTCTTTAAATTTTCACTTTGACGCTTTTAAATATTTTCTTATGGTCCTAAACTTTTATTCAGGGTCCAAAATATTATTTTTTAACTAGAAGAGCTCCCATTTGAAGATCATCGGATGGTCGAAGATTGTGTGATTCAAGGATAAAAAGGCCCAAAAAGCCGTCATCATCGAACGCGCGAGCTGGTACAAAATCTCTTGCTCATAGTAGTGCTTGCAAGAAAACCCACAAGCAGGCCTCACAAGCGATGCCAGCGCTTGTAGAGGCCCGCGGGGCTTGCGAGATTCTCGCAAAGCCCGCAACATACAAGGTAAGCCCATTCGATGGGCTTGCTTTGCCCGGCAAGCTGCTTCGCGAGATTCTCGCGGAGCGACCCGTATGGGATTGGTGCTTTGCACCAATCTGACATCGGTTTGGGGGAGCAGTTTTGCTCCCCCTTTTGGCTTTTAATAGCCTCCTTCCCCCTCTTTCAAAGTACTTCAGCTCAGCCTTCCTTCTGAGTTTGACATCTTTTCTTTGCTAGATTTTTGCGAGATCCACCACGAGTTTCTCCAACATTCATAAGAATTCTTTGGAAGACTCTTTCTATTTTGAAGTGAGCCTTCTTAGTTAATATTTTCGAGTTGATCTTCGAGCGGTCTAGCAGCTATTGTCTACCAATGGATTCTTCCTCAATAGAGGTTTTAGTCGATGAAGATCCATATGGATCAATCATAGAGGTCATCCTAGATTGGAGGCTAGTGCTACGAGAGTACTGTCGATTTATTCTAAGGGAGCGCCGCACCAAAGGAAGGCACGCATCAACTAGTAATGCCCTTTACTTAGATGCTAAGTTTTTTTTATAAGTTTTATGAACCTATATGCATCTATGGAACATTTCAACTTAGATTATATCAATCATGGTATGCTTAGGAGATCTTTTATGGTTAATTTTAAGTTTTGAAATTCCGCATTGCAAGTTTGCATGTTCAATTACTGTCTTAATTAACTAGCTGTAATTACCTATAGATTAAGGCTAGTCGTAAAGGGTTATAGTCAAAAGGAAGGCATTGACTATGTCAAAACCTTTTCACCAGTAGCCATGCTAAAGTTTATTAGGATACTCCTTTCCATCGCTACTCATTATGATTATGAGATCTAGCAGATGGATGTGAAAATCACGTTCCTTAATGGGAACTTCGATCGAGATGTATATATGGTACAACCCGAAGGTTTTACATCTCAGGATGGCTCAAAGGTATGTAAGTTGCAAAGGTCCATTTATGGACTTAAGCAAGCATCAAGGAGTTAGAATATTAGCTTTGATGAGACAATCCAAGAAATGGGTTTTGTGGCAAAAGCTAATGAGCCCTATGTATATAAGAAGGTTAGTGGGAGTGTAGTCATTTTCCTTGTATTATATGTTGATGACATATTACTAATAAGAAATGATGTTCCTTTTCTTCAGATAGTTAAGTCATGGTTATCAAAGAAGTTCTCCATGAAAGACCTTGGATAAGCAACTTTTATACTTGTTATAAAGATCTACCGTGATAAATCTAGAAGGCTGCTAGGTCTTTCTCAAAGTACATACATAGATAAGGTTTTGGCTAGATTTAACCTTGAGTAGTCAAGAAAGGATTATCTCCCATGTCTCACTTGATTACCATTTCTAAATCTGAGTGTTCGAGAATCCAAGAGGAGAGACTACACATGAATGGAATACCTTATGCTTCGATAATAGGATCCATCATATATGTTATGGTATGCAGTCGGCCAGACATCTCATATGCCTTGAGCATCACGAGCAGATTTCAATTTGATCTAAGTGAGAAGCACTGGATGACCATTGAAACTATCCTCAAGTACTTACTAATGACTAAGGATATGTTTTTAGCTTATGGAGAAAGTGATCTCTCTTTGAAGGGATACACTAACTTGAGTTTTCAGTCTGATAAGGACGATTATAAGTCCTAGTCAGGTTATGAATTTATGTTAAATGGAGGGGTAGTTGTTTGGAAAAGTTTCAAACAAGATAAAACTGCTAATTCAACTACTGAATTTGAGTATATAGCTGCTTTTGAAGTAGCTAAGCTAGCTGTTTGGCTTAAGGGATTTATTTGTGATCTCGCTGTGGTGTTTAGCATTGTAAATCTAATAGTGGTCTATTGTGATAACAATGGGGCTATTGCTCAGGTAAAAGAACCACGATCTCGTCAGATAAACAGACATGTACTCCGCAAGTACCATCTCATTCAAGGGATTGTTGCTACAAAAGAATATACGTTTCGAATACATCCCTATAGACCAAAATCTAGCGAATGGGCTAACGAAGCCATTGACTCAATTTAAGCATGACTAGCATGTTAACAAGTATTTCATGAAGCACATGGGCAATTGGCTCAAGTGCAAGTGGGAGTTTGTTAGACATGAATTATTCCTTAGAGGCCATTAGGGCGATATATCTTAATTAGTAATTGATGTACAAACCGTTTCATGTTATTGTTTATCAATAATAAGGCACCTTTGTTATATATCAATGATTGTTTATAAATTATGAATCTCACTAGTGTCATATATTTGTTATTAAGTATGTGTATATAATCGTTGATATAATAAGACAAAGTCTATGACTATTTCATAGTGTGAAAGTGCGAGGATATAGTATCTGGTGTGAGAATTGCACACAAGTGTTACTATTGAAAAGTCTAAATATCCCCAGTCATAGTTTGATTGAGACTGTACATCAATGAAGCGAATAGACTAGCATGTGTAGGCTTACTTCTTGGGTTTGACCCAAGCAGCCGATCTCACGAGCTAAAGTTGGTACCTTGAGTCATCACATGAATGCATTCAGGTAATACATTAGAGTCCGCTATAAGAATACACTAAAAAATAACTATATCCATGTATTTGTGTTATGTCTTATAGTAGTAGCAGTATGAGTATTCTCAGACCTGTAATACCGGTTACCTTGTGTGGGAGTTACTATACTTTGGGTCATACTTATTCATACCCTGTGATTAGGATGACACGAGTGATTACGGGTAAAGTGATGATCATTTGTTAGAAAGCCGCGTAACACGATGGGATATATCGCTCCTGATATAGTAATATAATGGGAGTTGTACCTTAAGGCCTTTTGTTGAAGTGACACAGTCATAAACCTCTAATCAGAGTATGAAATTCATAGAATGGTTTCTAGTCAATCTCAGTATGTAAAGGCAAGTGATGTTCATTGTGAAAAAGTCTAATTTCAAGATAGTTATGGCTATTACATGAGCTGACACTTAATCAGAGCTCAATAAACTGGATAGTACTTAACCTGATGGAAGGAGCATATTGTAGTGGTTACTATTACAAAATCTGAACCAGTCATAAGTAGGTGATATTCCGAGTATTGTTCGCAAGATTTTGACTATACTCGTTCCGATAGGCTTATATTAGGTAACGGTGCCAAAAACCTTGTCCCTCACTTTTCTACTAATAAGATAAAAGTTCTAATTATGAACAGGTGTTGTCGATACCACTTATCTAATAGAAAAATGATGACCACTGCAAGTATACAGTTACGATGTAGTTTTAAAAAATATCGATCCCACAGGGAAGGAATTCAGTTTTAAGGACCAACTAGAGTTACAGAACAAAAGAAATAAGATAATTTGTATTGGAGGGTTTGGAAATGATGGACAGATGAATAGATAGATGAACAGATTAGAGAAGATGTAAACTATATAGATATTCCCTAAGAGCAAGTATAGTAGAGAAAAACATGCAAAATCATCAAGAATATTTCATACACTAGATAACTTCAAAAAACACAGTTCTAAACTCCCAAGTATTTAATAATTCACCGCAGAGCATCACATGAAATGAATTTTCTAAATCTAGGGTAAACGAATTATGACACTTATAAAAACCTGGATAACAATATTACTATGATTAGTACTAGTCGCTCATATTTAGCAAGTTACCATTCCAAAAATGTTGGCTCACTAAACAGCGTTATAATCATAGATCCAGTGATTATACATAATCTTATTAACCCCAAAATCACTCTTAAAGTTAACTCGAAAGCATATACCTTGATTAATATAAATGATATAAGATGAAATACTCGTTATGACACATAGACATATCATAAACTTCTAAATAGAAAGTATAAGTAGAAAACAAAGTAAAGTTGTAAGGTATGCAAGTGAAAGATAAAGTTGATCAAACCGTATCCACTCTTTTATTGGAGTCGTCAATTACCGCAATTCCTGCATCTACTTTGAATTCGGTCTCGACTTGTACAGAACCTCTGCTAGGATGCTATTCTTTGTGAATATCTAATAAATGAATGTTGAAGAACAGAAACTTTTATTGATAAGTGCTTTGCAATTACACTCATACAACAAACGCTCAAATTTGTGGAGAAATCTAGTGATCGAAATAAGAATCGAATCACTTATTCATTTTTCTCTCTAAAACTTTGAACATAGCATCTATCCAAATGAAGACTCATGTCCATTGGCGAAGGGTTGCATCACTTCATTGTGATTGGATGCAAAGTTTTATCCTTATCCATAATGGAAAGGCACCTTTTTGTGATTGGTCAACTTCCAAAAGGTGACTTTTCTGGTGGTCGGTAGTTGAGAAGATATAACTAATAACTATCATAAGTGGCGAATGAGAATTACATGTCGCGATCATGAACAATGGTTGGTAACTTTCTGCTTATGAAGCGTGACAGGTCACGACCGCGAATGGGTGTCACGATCGTGAACAATGCTTTTCTTCATAATTCTTCTTTGCAACTTTGCAGATCTTTGACAACTTCTATCCTAAGCCAAATCCTTGTGTTCCACGTATCCTTTTGCACCTTTTTCACTCTTTTTGCATAGAATTACATCTTTGATCATTTTACTCCCAAGATTCACCTAGTTTCTACACTTGCATAAAAAATTACATACCACGTGAAATCTTTTATATGAAGTATAAAATGACTTAAAACTATATTATTTTATGAATAAAAATATCATGATAATAAGTGTAACTATACACTTATCACACCCCCGCACTTAACTTTTGCCTTGTCCTCAAGGTACACATAACAGAAGTGTATAAAATAGTAATTCAAGTTCGTACCTCATTTGGCGAAAGACTATTGTAGTGAGTACCACATTCCCACATTGCATAAAATTCAAGTAAAAGTTCAAAATTTCCCACAAATTCGTAATGTGAAATTTATATAGTCTAGTTGCATACATTTGCTCTTAATGGAGGGCCAACCGAATTGCATCTTCATATAAGCATTATATGCTCACTTGAATATTTCCTTCACTTAAGCATAGTATAAAGTATAAAGGACAAATGGAGCACACTTTTAGCACACTCAATACTTATAGGACGTATTTGAGAATAGCATATAAAACTCATAGTAAGAACACTACTAGATATTACTCCACTACTAACTTATCGGTAGCTTTAAGCTAAAACTATATAACTTATACTAATTCATGTTGCATTGAAATATATATCGAAACTTACTTGGAATGTTGCTTTCGAATGTTACTCACCACTCATCCTTGCCAAATGCTAAATGTTGTGCAGCTCGAAACAACTTGTTCGAAATATACACAAACATCGAACTTGTAATACCTAACACTCATAATAACCTTGGAACATATGTTAGTATAGTATAGGTATGCATAATGTATAAATAACACAAAATCAAGAAAATTTTCATATTCTTCAAATTTTTAATTTTTTTTTTGGATTTTTAGGATTTTTACAAATACCCCCCCACACTAAAGAAGACAATGTCCTCATTGTGAGAGACTTAACTAAAAATGAAAAACACAAAATCTAAAAAGAAACAACTAGTCTAAAAATTTGAAAAGAAAAGTAAAGAAAAGAGTAAACCCGTCTATTGAGAAGGTGAATCCGGAGGACTAGGAGTAAATTGACAATTTTGTTTTCTTTTGCAAAGATAGTAATTTTTGAAGCATCGATTTATTACTCTTCTTTAGAATTTTCATGTCCTTTTTCATTACCCCATGTTTCGCTTGGCAATTGCCCAATTTTCATTGCATACTCACCTAACAATCTTCCAGAGCTTCCTCTTCTTCTTCTTCTTCTTCTTCATCTTCTTCTTCAATCATCGGAGCCTTGCTAGGACGACGTCTAGCAGTTGGATCAGATGGGCCAACATAAGAATCATCATGAGTAGAGATTAGTTTCTTGGTGCAGTTGGAGTAGGAGTAGAAAGAATAGCCACTATCGTTCTCTTGAAGAAGTCTGGTATTATTCAAGTAATTCACATCCATATAACGAAAATACTCACCCGGTTGTTGAACATAGGGGAGTTCGTTTCTTGTACCCATGATGATTGTGGTGATAATTTCAGCCACCCCAATCTTATTTCTCATGCTCGAAGAATTCTTCTTCATCATATCCCAAATTATATTCATGAATTCCTCTTTTTGTTTCACTATTGCGCAAGAAAGAACAAACAAATCTCTCTTTTGGACTTTTGTGTTCTCTACTCAACAAAATACCGAAGTGGCAAGATATTTGTGGAGTAAAAGAATACACTCATCCTTAATAAGTTTATTAGGAGACATTTTGGGATCGAAGACTCTTGTGAGCACGGGATTTTGTACCAGCTCGCGCGTTCAATGGTGACGGCTTTTCGAGATATTTATCCTCGAATCACACGATTTTCGACCATCCGACGATCTTCAAATGAGAGTTTTCCTCGTCAAAAAATAATGTTTGGGACCCTAAATAAATATTTAGGACCATAGAAAATATTTAAAAGCCTCAAAATGAAAATTTAAGGACTTAAAATATTTTTAAGGGACATAAATAATTTTTTAAAGGTTCAAAATAATTTAATTGAGTTATTTGGAAATCTAGGTATATATAAACTTTTATATATATAAATAAATATATAAATATATGAGTAAATATAT
>CATIWQ010223178.1:0-22026 GCA_949673415.1 Euphorbia schlechtendalii | reverse complement strand
AAAAGAAGGGTTGTGTCCACTGGTGAATAATTGCATCTCTTCATTATGATTGGTTGAGAAGCTTTGATTTAATCCACAATGGATAGGAACCTTTTCATGACTGGTTGACTTATGATAAGTGTCTTTTCGTTGGTAGTTGATGGTGGTTGATCATGCTTATCTAGCGGTTGGTAGCTAAGAAGATAATGCCAGAAAATCATCCAAGTCGTGACCGTGAATCTTTGATTGGCAGACTTCTGATCTGAAGAAGAACTAGTTGCGTTTGTGAACGGTTATCGCGACCGTGAGTTGAGTTTTTCTTTAAAATTCTCCTTGTAACTTCACCGATCTTTGACAGCTTCGATCCTAGGCCAAATCTTTAAGTTCCATGCATCTTTTTGCACCTTTTTCACTCTTTTTCAATAGAATTCCACTTTAGATCATTTTACTCCCAAGATTTACCTATTATCTACATTTGCATAAAAAACACCTACATACCACGTGAAATCTTTTATATGATGTATAAAAATGACTTAAACTATAGTGTTTAGTGTATAAAATTAATATGATATTAAGTGTAATTATACACTTATCATTAACCATCCGATCCAAAATATCAATACATTTTATTCCCTTTATTCTTTTTCCCTAATTGATCTTTAGAGCTAGTCCTTCTCTATGGGATCGATATCTTTTAAAACTACATCGCAACTATATACTTGCAGTTATCATCATTTTTCTATTTGATAAGAGGTACTAACAACACCTATACTTTACACGAACAAGTTTTTTGCACCATTAATATATAGCCAAACTCTTTGCGAAAAAGATATTAAACTTATTAGTAGAAAAGTGCAAACAAAATGAAACCAATAATATCCAAACGAGAATCTAAAATAATATTCCTATATTATGGCAGGTACATAATAATAGTCTTTCAAATCTAAAATTAACCCACTAGCAAATCTAAAGAGTATATGCGACTTCCATGGCGTTAACTCAAGCACCATTACCAACCCAAAAATCTACTTCCCCATCTACTAGCAATCTTCTAGTTCTGAGTCCTAGCACATTTGAACAAATGTGAGTACCACATCCAGTGTTATGCACCCAAGATGTCGTAAAAGTAAGATTGATCTCAACAACATAAATACCAAAAGAAGTCGAGCCATCGCACTTCTTCACTCGCTCCTTAAGGTTAGGATAATTCACCTTCCAGTGTCCTTTCTCATAACACTCATGGCATTCATCATTAGGAGATGGTTGCTTGCCTTTATGGTCTTTGGCTTAGCCTTGAAGGCTTTGCCCTTGCCCTTAAAATTGGTCTTGCCCTTAGCATTGCTCCCATGACCCTTATTCACCAGAAGCACCTCAGAAGTCTTCATCCCCATGTTCTTCTCAGCTACCTTAAGCATGTTATGCAGCTGATCAATCGTTTTCTCATTACCCTGCATATTGTAGTTCATGATAAACTAATTGAAGGCGGCAGGAAGAGAACCTATTATGATGTCAATTACCAACTCTCTTGGTATTGGGGATCCGAGTCAAGACAACATCAATGCCCAACATTTCAGCTTTAGCACGTGAACTCTAATAGAAGTGCTAGGTTGCATCTTAGTGCTATCGAATTGAGTAGTGATAATTTATCTCTCTTGACGAGCCTACTCTTGAAACATTTTTTTCAAACTCTCATTGATGTCATAAGCATGCATATCCATGAACTATTTTTGAAGCTCAGAAATCATGGTAGCCAGCATAACATAAGATACCTTAAGATGCCAAACCATCCTCATCGATCGGTAACACGATATACTTTGCAAACTTCCCCGCCTCCCACTATAAGAATGCTATGCGTATTATTTTTCTCAAATTCGGGGTTATTGGAAGTGTCTTTGTTGCTCGTAAAAGGAACGTGAGGAACCAGAGTTTCAGGTTTCTATCATTGGAAGGCTCCATTCCCATGCACGAGGCTCTTTTTAGTTTGAACGTGATCACAATCAATCAATTTAGGTTACAAGCTTTTAAATCACGTTTCGAGAGGCATGCTCATCTTTCCCCATAGAATGAATCATTCCCTTGGCCTAGGGAGGCCTTGAAGCAGCCTCCTAAACGTTCATTTACGGATTTACCTAGAGATGATCGCTCTTATACTGAGGTAATTGAATCAAATTCGAAGCCGATAAACATTGATATCTCGCAAAATATTCAAATGGTCGAATAGACCAAGCTAGCTTGCTTTGATATTGTAAGAAATTGCAACTTGATTCCCGACTTATATTACATGATTAAAGGAAGGAACTATGCGGTGAATTTTATTGCACCGGCTAGTGGAAGTTGTGTGGTAATTGGTTTTTTCTTCGAGGATGCACTAAACGCCTTTCTAGATGGAGATTGGCTCTCCTTACAAGACCTTTTTTCTAAAGTTCAACCATATTCATTTGAATTTATCTTGTCAAAACGTCTTTTTCATATTGATTTTTTTGGATTACCTCCCGCCATAGTAACAGAGCCATTAATTCGTGAGGTGGCTGCTGTTTTGGGGGATGTTATATCGATCGATCACAATTTCACTTCCCCAGATTGATTGAATGTTATTTCTTATACAAAGAGTGTTCTTTTGCTAGCTAAAGATAGTCAAATTATTTTATCATTGGACAAGGTAGAATTAATGTAACGGCTAACATTAGACAATTAATCGGGTGCAAGAATTGTTTGGATTATGATTTAAGATCGTCAACATTAGTCTCTGTGGTGGAACTCGTGTGATTCCATAGTAAACCTTTCTGCCAAAACTGCTAATGTTGTTGGAACAGGCCCTGCTGCTGCCCATTCTGCAAATTCAGTAGCTGCTTTTTCTGCCAAAGCTACCGTAGTACAGCCAGTCCGCTCCTTTTCGATCAGTCATCGTTGAATGTCTCAGCCTAGGCCAAGGTAGTTGTTCTCTCTGATGTTGGTCACGGCTCATAGTCTGTTGAGATAGCATCTCCCTCTGCTACCTTGATGTTCCGAACCATTATGCCTTCTGCAACCCGTACTGTAGCTAGTGATTTCCATCGGGCTAGTTCAAGCTCCTCGGGACCTAATATTGCGAACATGAATTGTGTGATTATTCAATCGCAAGCGGAAAGGCCAAGTGAGGCTCACCTTACATGGTCAGATAGTTTAAAGTTGGGATTGTTTAAGGAAAGTTCAAGATCTTTGATCTTAGAGGAGATTCAAAATTGAATTGAATCTTAAAAGAGCGGAATCAACTTTGTATGGTATTTTTCGGAGGATTTGGGGTCATAACGACTTTGATCTACATTGCATTAGTTCACAAGGTTCGTCGGGAGGCATCATTATCTCATGGAATCGGGCTTCTTTGACTAGAACCTTTGGTGCTTCCTCTTCGCGTTGGGTAATTATGCACTTCACTTCGAGCACTTTAGACTTCTATGTTGTTGCGTTATACGGGTCTACGGTTTGGAATGAGCATAATCGAATGTGGCTAGAGTTGGTCCCTTATTTACGTGGTCTCGAAAATGTTATTATTTGCGGAGACTTCAATGAAGTATTGCACAGAAACGAACACTCTAGTGGCTTGACTTCATCATCTTTGTCAAGTTTACTTGGGCTCATCAACAAATGTGATTTAATTGATATTCCACTCCAAGGAAGAGACTAAACTTGGCACAACATTAGATCCTTTTCACTCATCAATAGGGTATTGACTTCATTAGAAATGGTAGATAGGTGGCCTGTAAGAACAGTGGACACTTCTCTCTCGGATCATTTCCCGATTTTATTTCAAAGTCACAAGCATGTCTTTGCAGGGCCTAAACCTTTCAGTTCCTTAAATTGTTGGTGGGATAACAGTGATTTCCTTCCTTTTATTCGCAATAAATGGGTAGCAATTTGGAGAGTGAATGGCAACAGGGATTTCTCTTATAGGTTATTAGCTTTAAGCAAGACGATCCTTCCATGGCATGCTTTGAACTTCGGTAAACTTCAGCAGCGAATAGATGAGCTTGAGAGACGGGTTATTGACTTGACGGGCAGCAGTGATATTCGGCCTCTTGAAGATGTTGTGGTGGTCGAATTACTCTCTTTAAAATTCGATTTAGCTCAAAAGAGATCGCACTTGAAGAATATCAAATTTCAGCAATCTAGTATTATATTAGCGATTAATGAGTTTTATTTAATCTCTTTTCAGCCCCAAGGCTAATTCCTTTTTCGCTTCATAAGCTCGCATTCTCTAAGGTTATGTCAATTCAAAATCATCAATTGATGAGGGAATTTTCTGAGATGGAAGTTTGGGATGCGTTATGTTCGTGCAACGAAAACAAATCACCTGGACCAGATGGTTTCAACCATTTTTTCTACAAAAAGGCATGGGATTTTCTAAAATCGAACTTCATGGATATTTTTGACCGTTTTTTTGAGACTTTATTTCTCCCGGCGATGATTAAATCCTCATTCATGGTACTCATTCCGAAAATACTGGGAAGTTGCACAATTCAGAATTTCAAACCTATAGCCTTGATAGTCTTGCTATCCTCAATATTAAAATTGGTGCTACCTTCACTTATTTTAGGAAATCAATTTGCCTCCGTCAAAGATAGAAGCATTCATGAATGTTCATTCTTAGCATCCGAAGTGATTTTCTCGATTCATAAAAGGCAGCGTTCATGTTTCATCTTGAAGTTAGATTTTCATGAAGCTTTCGATTACATCTCTTAGACATACATAGATGCGGTTCTTACAAAAATGGGTTTTTGTCACAAATGGATATCTTGGTTATGGGGTTGCTGTCATAACTCGACATCGTCTATTTTGCTCAACGGTAGTGAATCAGATCCGATTCATAACCAAAGGGGGGTTAAACAAGGAGATCCCCTATCTCCATTCATCTTTGTTATGGCAATTGAGAGGTTGAAGCAACTTATTGACACAAGCATTCGAGAGGGAATTCTTCCAGGATTCAAAATCGATGATAATTTACTAGACATTTCGTTGTTATAGTTTGTCGATGACACTATTTGTTTTCTTCCAGCGCATACGTCCCTCATTCCAGCTTTTGTTAGAATTTTATGGTGTTTAGAGCTCATCTCAGGGCTTAAGATTAACTACCATAAAAGCTCTATCCTTGGTATTAATGTCGACAATGTCTCTCTACACTCAGCAGCCTCAACACTTGGATGTAAATTGGAAAAATTTCCGATATCTTACCTTGGTGAGCCTATTTCCTTCAAGCGTTTGAATAACGGAAATTGGGATGCTTTGGTGACGAAATTCAAGCAGTGTTTACCGTCGTGGAAGGGGAAATCACTCTCTTTCACCGGTCGAGAGGTCCTAATTAAATCGGTATTATCATCTCTTCCAATTTATTTATTTTCTCTTTTTAAATTACCGGAAGCGGTGAATAGGAAACTCGTAAGCATCATGAGGAATTTTTTATGGAGGGGTGAAAATGTTAGTAGTTCCATTTGCAAAGTTAGTTGGGAGGTTGTTAATTTGCCGAAACATCTTGGAGGTTTGTCCATTCGAGACCTTAAGCTCGCAAATTGTAGTCTCTTGCTTAAATGGATTTGAAGAACTAGAAATGTGGAAGATAATTCTTTATGGGCTATTTTTGTGTCAAACGACATGGTTACTCATCTTAGTGGGACTAGATTGAGTCCGATAGATAGAATCTTTCGCCAATTTGGTCAAACGTTATTTCAAGTTATGTTCGGAATGGAAATTATTGGCAATTTTTTAAATCAAACTATCAGGTTTGGTTAGGAGATGGGATTTCGGTTGAGTTTTGGCATGATCCGTGGGTTTCTAATCAGCCCCTGAATATCATTTTTGAAGACCTTTGGATGTTGAGTGGAATGAAATCGGGTTTGGTGTGTTTGGTGTGCTCAGAATTATTTGATAATGCAACTTTTGGCCGGCCTCTTTGGTGTAGAAGAATGGGTTTGTCCGAACGTAATCGATGTCTCGAACTAAAGAGTTTAATCTTTGAATATAGCCCTAACATTTTCCCTTCGTTAACGATGGATACATTTCTCGAGGAGCAAATTCGATTGTCTTTTGCCTCTTCTAGTGACCATTTTCTGTGGAATAGTGGACCTAAAAAACAATTTTTAGTGGCTTCTTTTTACACGGGGCTGATTGGTGATTCGGTTACTCCGAGTATATGTTCTTAATTTGGGCTGATATGGAACACTTCGATGCTTCCCCGTGTCCGCTCTTTCGGTTGGTTGTTGCTCCATGGTAGATTACCAACCCGGGAATTTCTAATTCGTAGAGGTTGCGCCTCCTTTTTGGATTCGAATTGCCCATTTTGTTCTTCGACGGAAACAATCGATCACATGCTTCTTTTTTTTTCATGATAGTTGGATAACTTGGTGTAAGGCACTCAAGTGGCTAGGAGTTTCCGTTCCCATCCCTCAGTATGCAATGGACTTCCTTGATTTATGGAGATCATTTTTCTTACCAGGTTTAAAACGGGAGTTCGCAACAGCACTGTGGTTTTGCATGGCTTGGAGCATTTGGAAACAAATGAACAAATTTGTCTTTGAGGAGATTCGTGGAAATGAAAACCTACTTGTTTCAAATGTTTATCATTGTTGGTTATTTTTCAAGATTAAGAATATGCTAGTTTCTTTTTCAGCTGCGGATCTTTTAATCGATCCATCCTCTCTTTGTATATGAACTT
The DNA here is from genome assembly GCA_949673415.1 of Euphorbia schlechtendalii. Classification (NCBI taxonomy): domain Eukaryota; kingdom Viridiplantae; phylum Streptophyta; class Magnoliopsida; order Malpighiales; family Euphorbiaceae; genus Euphorbia; species Euphorbia schlechtendalii. The sequence goes on along the minus strand of CATIWQ010223178.1, from coordinate 15,362 downwards.
TCTATTTTTGTGGGCGACTCACATTTTGTGATGCGCTCTTTTTAATGAAAAGAGTAGTGGGTGTTTTGTAATCAAGCGATCGTATCAACCTAGTTGGGACGATTGCCCCGAAATTTTCACCCACTCTAATCTTTCTCCGAAAAAGGAATCCAATATTCCTCCAAAGGTTTTTCAAAAAAAAAACTTGGATCAAAGCTGGGAACTAAGGACAGGATTATTGCTAGAAGGATAACAAATCTAGAGAGAGGCTCTGTGCGGCTAGAATCAAAGTTTTTAATATATGGATTTCATTAATACGTATCATTATAATTTATCTTCAAATCAATAAATTAAGTTAAAATGTGAAGATTCTATTAATAGATTAAAAAAATAGAGATATTTATGAAAAAATATTATCCTGAATTATTAATGAATAAAAAAAATTTAAAATATACATCTTTATTTTATATTTATTTGAATACATTTCAAGTTTAGGTAAAAAAATTTATTATCAGACGGATCTTGTTTTATTATTATTTTTAAGATCCTCAAATGTATTTAAACAAACTCTCTAGAAAATCTTAATCTGAATTAGAAAAAGAGCATGTAATCCAAAGTTGTGGAGTTAATTTCATCTCTAATACATAAACCATCGTTGTTTTCTCAATTTCATACATGAACTTTAATTTTGCACACTATCATATATAAACTTGTAGGCGACCTCCTATTATAGTGCATATGATTTGATATTGCAGGTTACTCATGACATGTCAATATTTTGAGTTTAACATTAATGGATTCCACTACATGGAAATAACTTCATCTAAACAAAATTATATTTTCATTATTTTAGCAAATATACAAGTTTATTAAATACGTGTTACTGTGTAAAAAAATTTTAACAATAGTTTTACTTCAATAAAAGATTGTCACGATTAAATTAAAATGCATATGGATTTTCTTAATAAACCAAATGCATATAAATTAAACATATAGTAATGTTATGTTATTCTAAGTTTTTTTTTAGCACTAAAATGAATTGTACTCCACCCGTAGTTAAATTTATAATTAATTAATATAAAAATTCATAAATTATGATAATAAAAAGAAATAATATAAAAAATTAGCATTGCTTATTTTTTAACAAATCTGAGAACGATAAAGATGAGTAATTCTTTATAAGGATATGCACTTTAGTAATTAATAATTGGTAAAAGTATGAATATAATAATAAATATTAAGTATCATGTACCGATAGTTAATTATTTTTTAATTTATATATTACATATATTAAACTTGATTATTTGACTTTAATGTTAAATTAAATTACTAAAATAATTGAGTAACATAAATTTCAGTAATCATAATCGAGCATAATTTAGTAATTATCATTTACTATTATTATTTTTATTGTTAATTATTAAAATTATTAATTATTATTAATAATAATGTATTTAATATTTTTCTTGAAAAATAATTTTGAACTAAATTGGATTTATTGGACTTGAAGTGAATTTACTGAACTTAAAATAAATTTACTTGTCTTGAAATATATTGAAAAGAATATTGTCTAGTTCGGTTTTCTCAACAAAACTCAAATTTTACAATGCTTTCAATATTAATAAAATTTCTCACATTTATACAATTAAAAGAATCAATATGGTATGGATTTGATAGATAACATTCTATGGTTAGTTTGTTTAAAATCCATTAAATAAAAGAAAAAAATTAGCTTAACAAAAAGAAATATTATGTTGAGGAAAATAAAAAAGAAATGATATATTTATGCAGTGGGACAATATTTTAAAATTGAATATGGTTAAAATGATAATATTTATTGTTAACTTGCAATATCAAATCATGTGTATTATAATAAAAGGTCACCTACAAATTTATGTATGATATTAAGTAAAATTAAAATTCATGTAGTATGGATGAAATTGACCCAAAAGTTGGGCCAACCTCACTATTCACAATGGGCATTAGCTTAGCGCTCTAAATTAAAAGAAAAAAAGAAAAGAAAAATATGATTAAACTTTAAACTGAAAATATAAATAACAGATAATTTGAATTGGCAGTTTGGCATATCTGACTAGCATTATCGTAGCATCCAAACACTCTGATAAAAGAAAACAATATAGCTGAGTATTATCCCTGGTGGGGACTACCTTATTCCAGAACAATTATATTTTTCTTTCTATACACAGTAATAAATAAACAATAATACCCGTAATGTAAAATAGAATACGACTGCTGATTCTCGTAGACCGTGAAAACCGCCCATATTACGATTTCTGTATTTCCTATTAATATTTATTATTTATTCTCATATTTAATTTATTTTTCCAATTATTTATTCTCATATTTAATTTATTTTTCCAAAGACATTATTGTAAACTAAATAAATATATACAATACAGCATTAAATGCTAACATTTATTAGCCATTTATACTTTAGATAAAACATATGCTTCTTTCTATCATTGATTGTTGCGTTAATAAAATTTTATTTGTGTCACCTTTTATTTTTAAAATTGACATGAATAACAAAACTACAATAAATATGACTGCAAAACCAAATTTTTGTTTTTTAAAAAATTAATTCTTATTCCATTCTTCTTTAATTTAATTTTTCAAAATACACTGAAATCTTTTTTTTTTTTTTTTTTTTGAGTAAACTTGGAGCATGGTCGGCATGGGAATCATCTCAAACACATCCAGAGTATGCCTGTAAGGAAATATTTTAATTATATCAAAATTTATATTGTAGTAGCACATCAATAATTACCTCTGAGTATAAACTAAACTCATTTGCAAACATAATTCATAGTAAAAATCTGAGTTTGATTCTACAAACGTTTAGCATTTCCAAAATGTTGTATGGAAAAATATTTTAACAATGTCTTATGAATATTGCATATGTTTTTTACATTTCTTACATCAATGAAGTGTCTAATTTATCACTATAATTTATAATGAAAAGATTATTCTTTCATAATCAGTTTATAATTTCATACTTAATATTAGAACAATTTTAATAAAGTTGATGAACAAAATAATAATAAAAAAAAACATTATTTTTTTTATCAAACCAAAGATATTTATCAACCAATCAATGACTAATTCCCTCGCTAACTTACAAGCATCTTACTGGATAGGATAGCTAACCCAAAAATTTAAAGTTGTTTTATACCTAAATTTAAGACATTACTGCTAACACTAAAAGAGTAATAAATTATAAATGATTTTCATTGTGAAAAGTTATTATCTGAAACGGACAAAAAATCTTTGAAATAATTTTGAGATTGAGACTAATGAAAAACGTATAAGCTGCCTTCTCAATTAATTTCCAAAAATAACAGTTGAAATAATTTCTTTTAAGAGCTTAAGATCCACCAATTAAAATAATACAAGCACAGAGGTTGTCTCGTTTATTACAGCACAAAATTAAGAAAAGAGAAAGTGAGAAAACCCCTCTCTTTAAAAAAGGTTTCGTCTTGTTCAAATTGAACATTTTCTTGCTTCTGTTTCTGTTTCACTTCCCAGTTCCCACCCAGACTTCAAAAGGAGCTCCTTTTACTCTTTCTCTCTCTGAAGATTCTTTCTTTTCTGGGTTTTTATGGTTTTCTGAAGATTGAGGAGCTGTAAAACCAAGATTCTGTTTCTATGGCTGTTATTCTCTACCTTTTGTTACTGGCAGTATCTGTGGTTTCTTCTTCTGCTGATGAAGGTAAAACCTTTCTATAAATCTACTTTTTTAGTTTCCCTCTTGATTATTTCTTCATTAATGCTATATTTCATCACTCTATGTTCATGTGAATTAATCTGAAATTAGGATTTCTATGTTTGCTTTATATAAAGATTTAATTTTTGTATTTCTGTTTGCATTTCATTCCATTTTTAAGGCAACCCCTTGTCTGCATTTTGCCTAACTAATTTGTCTCTGCTAATATGATAACAGTACTGGTGTATTGATTGAATAGGGTTTTTAAAATAGCAAGAAACCGGAAATTTCTTATTAATACTGTTAAGGGTTTGATTGGACCAGTAATTGCCATTTAATTAAAAGACGTATTGAGTTTAAACTTTAAAGTCCTAATCTTGTTTGACATTATTGCTTTTTTTCAGTAAAAACTGTAAAACCATTCTTTGTTATACGAAAATCTCATCTTTTTGCTGGAAATTTTCTGATATATTGTCTACTCCTTATTATAAGGAATCTCAATTATATTGCATCCCAGCTCATATACCTGTCCTTTACCTCTTTCTGCATTGCCATACTCTGTGTTGAAAAGGACCATTATACCCTATTCTTCAGCATGTTTGTTGTGTCAATTGGATTGCTGGGAGGGGTATCGTTGTCACATTGTTGGAATAATATATGATCCAGCCCATTTTGCATTACTCAGCTTTGTCATGTGGAGCTGTCTTTTTATTCAAAATCCTCATTACAGATCTGACTCTGAACATTCTACAGTTTAATTTGTATTTTTGTCACTTATTATATTTGATAATCATAATTAATGGAAGATATTTAAACTGAACTGTTAAATGCTGCCCGGAATTACTACTCACCGCCCCATGAAAAGGCGAAAATGTCCCTGGTCGCGAAGAATGAATGCCTAGCCACCAGCGCAGGTGTTTTTCATGAACACGTGGGCCGTGGGATGGGCACTTCTTGTGAATGCCCATCTTTTCATGTAGTTCGAGGGGCAGTTTCGTCTTTTCATGTGGCGGTGAGTAGTAAATCTAGGTGGAAATGTACAACACCCTATATAATTAGTAGCCATTTGAAAATTGAAGCATACATTTGTTTTTGTTCTAAATTGCATGAATATTTGTTGTAATTGGCATCTAATCCAACGGTAGCTTGCCATGTCTTTCACCTTATTGTATTGGATTATCATGTATTGTTTGTGGAACATATATAAACTGATTTGTCAAATGCTGTCTGGAATTACTACTCACCGCCCCATGAAAAGGCGAAAATGTCCCTGTTCGTGAAGAATGCCTAGCCACCAGCAGAGGTGTTTTTCATGAACCAAGCCTTAAGCAGAATAAAAGTTCAGTTTTGTTGTACGAAGGGCAGTTTCATCTTTTCATGGGGCCGGAAAATAACAGCACCCTTTAAATTAGTAGCCATTTGAAACATACATTTGTTAATCCAATTGTAAGTAACATTCCTACCAAAATGACAAATTTCGAACATGAATTGCTACTTGCCAGACGCATTCATCGGTGTAAACATCGGGACGGCCCTATCAGACATGCCGAACCCGACCCAAGTGGTGGCCCTCCTAAAGGCTCAGAACATCCGACACGTCCGGCTCTACGACGCGGACCGGCCCTTACTCCTGGCCCTCGCCAACACCGGCATCAAAGTAACCATCTCGGTCCCCAACGACCAGCTCCTGGGCATCGGCCAGTCAAACGCCACCGCCGCCAACTGGGTTTCCCGCAACGTGATCGCACACGTCCCTGCCACCAACATAACTGCCATAGCCGTCGGATCAGAGATCTTCACGGCCCTCCCGAACGCCGCCCCGATCCTCGTCAGCGCCCTCAAGTTCATCCACTCGGCCCTCGTCGCGTCTAATCTCGACACCCACATAAAAGTCACCACCCCGCACTCCTCCTCCATCATCCTCGACTCCTTCCCGCCCTCCCAGGCATTTTTCAACCGGACGTGGGACCCGGTCATGGTCCCCTTGCTCAATTTCCTGCAGTCGACCGGGTCCCACTTCATGCTGAACGTGTACCCTTATTACGATTATGCCCTGTCGAACGGGGTCATCCCTTTGGACTACGCGCTTTTCCGCCCCCTCCCTCCCAACAAGGAGGCCGTGGATTCCAACACGCTTCTCCATTACACCAACGTGTTCGACGCCGTTGTCGACGCCGCCTATTTCGCCATGTCGTATCTCAACTTCACGAACGTCCCGGTCGTTGTGGGCGAATCGGGCTGGCCATCCAAGGGCGACTCGACCGAGCCGGATGCCTCAGCTGAGAATGCAAACACTTATAATAGTAACTTGATTAAGCATGTGCTTAACAACACCGGGACCCCTAAACACCCGGGGATCGCGGTTAGCACTTACATTTACGAGCTTTACAATGAGGATTTGAGGCCGGGCCTCGAGTCCGAGAAGAACTGGGGGCTTTTTTACGCTGACGGGGTTCCGGTTTATAGGTTGCACTTGACGGGAGCTGGGACCGTGTTGGCGAACGACACGACGAACCAGACATTTTGTGTTGCGAAAGAAGGGGCCGATCATAAAATGTTGCAAGCGGCTCTTGATTGGGCCTGTGGGCCGGGGAAAGTTGACTGCACTGCTTTGTTGCAAGGTCAACCTTGTTATGAGCCGGACAATGTGGTTTCCCATTCGACATATGCTTTTAACGCGTATTTTCAGCGAATGGGCAAATCTCCTGGAACCTGCGATTTTAAAGGCGTGGCTAGCATAACTACAACCGACCCAAGTAAGAATTAACGGAAAAAATGTTGTTTTTCTTCGAGAAATGAAAATTTTGCTGACTTTTGGTGTCTTACTGATGCAGGTCATGGTTCATGTATATATCCCGGAAGGTACAAAAGGATTTGTTGTGATTTTATTTCATTTTTGAATTTTTTTGTTGAGTTTCTTATGTGTTAATTTTTTTGTGTGCAGTGCTGGAAGAAATGGCACATTGACAAATACTTCATCGCTCGCTCCATCTTCGAACACAACAAGTTCAGACAGTGTTGCGCTGTATCATTATAATGATGTTTTGTTTCAAACCTCTGTGATTATAGGTGCTCTGCTAATGACGGCAGTTTTCTTGTAGAACTGTTGTATTTATGTTTTGTGCAATTCTGGACTTGTTATTAATTGGAACATATGGTTTGAGTCCTCCTTGATGGACAATTAGATGTTAGTGTTACCCGATTTTGGTCCTCTTGGAGTGGGAATTAAAGGGTATTATTGTAACTATCTCATTAGATTTATCTGATTTTATTCTTTGAACTGTGTTTTGGACTTTTTCATTCTGAAATATGATGGTTGTTTTTTAGGCTGCACAAATTTTGACAAGTCATCTTGAATTGTGTCCTTTGTTGTGTGATTGTTTGCATATTTCGGAGTTATTGATCAAAGATCAGATTACAAGATGCTAATTATATCAAAATAGCAGAAGATGCAAAACAAATTGTGCCTAGTACAGAAATAGAATGTACCAAGATGTATGAATCGAAACCCTTATTCTAGGCATAATATATCATTACCGGCTCCTTAACTTTGCTCAAATTGCTTACTACCCTTGACCTTTGAAAAGGTTTCCATTGCCCCCTTCAACTTGAAAAAGTGTACAAGTTTGTCCTTGAATATCATGTTCCAACTATTGTATGGAGTGAAAAAACTGACATATTTGAAAAGTCCAATCAATAAGAAGCTGACACATGGTGTCTAGGAGCAAATTGATAGACTTCTACGAGTTAAGATTCTAAGTTCAGGGGCAATATGCAAAATGCACCGAGTTCAAGGGCCTATTATTTATTAGTCTCTTATTGTATATGCATTGTGTTCGGCCTTATTCACTAGTGTCCGAGTTTGCGGCGGCATCAAAACGACAAGCTTCACAAACAAAACCAGCCGAGTCCAATGAACTAAACCGCAAATTGCTATGCTTCTTACAATACGGCTTATTGCAATGGTCACATTTCGGAAGACAAAGCCAGCAATCTCCGCACAATAAGTCCTCACAAGCCGCCTCGTCTAGTTCATCATCGGCAACACACACTCCACACTCTACACATCTAGGAATGCAAAAGTTGCAACCCTTGCAATTAGCAACACTATTTTCTTTCTTATGCTTGCATTTTTCTCTTGAGCAATCAAAAACCACTTTGATTTGGTCACATCTAGGGCAGACATCGACGTCAATCGAGCGATCACTTTCGGCGAACTGTGATGGAGAAGAAGTTGTGTAGTGATGATATAGGATGGGTTGCGGGTTTCGCGAAACGGTGTGGAGGTAGGATGAAAGTGTTTGGAAGTGGTGTTTATTGAAGTTGGGGATGCCGTTTATTCGGAGAGTCTTTAAGGCGGTTTGGTTTTGGTGTAGTGTTTTCACAGCTTTGATGATTCCATCTGGAGTTAGGCTTGTGCATCCTTGTAGGTGTAGCTGAATTATTGGATTTAAATGAATAAAAATGAATTAATTGTTGTGTAAAGATGATAGGTCAAACATAAAAATGCACACATTTATTGTGGTTTTTTTTCGCATGTAATTTCTCTTCATTCGTAGTACCTTTAGCTCTTTATTTTATTATGGTGCAAATTAATTATGTCACGCAATTTACAGATATTTCAAAATTGGTGTATTTTTTATATCTCTCCTTAAGCTTCTTATTACGAGAAATAGTAAATAATAAAAATAAAGAAAAAAAGATACATATTAGAAAATGAATGAAGAACATGAAAGGAGACACAAGAGACAATATTTTCTCCCAACATGAAATCAAGGCTTTACTAGGAACATTTTTAGTATATTGAAGTAAATAGTGCCATGGCAACATTTTTGCTAATTTATTTTTCAAGAATTATATAAATTTCAAAATTTGCTCATATGAAAAATTTATATAAAAAAATGTGCAAATAAATAATTATTGATTCTCGCGAGTACTTCTTAGAATGTGTTTAAAATTGCATTATGTAACCTGTAAACTGGTTTCCCTCTACCTTCCAATATAACATTATCTCACTCTTATAACACAGTCGTCCTAACTCTCCTAGCTTTATTATATAAAAAGCGATCTAAGAATGAATCAATTTTCACCAATCATATCTTATCCACTTCCTTTAACATTATTACTAATCGTTTCTTCAAAAGCCCCAACGCTAAATCAATGAGAAAAGTTCAAGCATCATTTAGAAACATACCTTAGTGATAAGAGGATTATTGTGTACGACCCTTAAGAGGCCAGCATCAGAAATCCTAGCACAGTTTGCAAGCACCAAAGTCCTCAATCTACAATTACCTTTTGAAGTAAGTTCGATCAGGAATTCATTTGATAAGCGTGAGTTCAGAGGTGTGTCGACTATGAAATGAAGCCAAGGCAATACATCAGAGTTGAGTGCATCCATGAATGGCTTGCAAACTTGGGTAGTGGTAAGAAGCTCATAGACATGAAGATACGGCAACACAAGGAACAAAGCCTCGTGTGGCGGCCCTGGCTCGGCTTGTTGGTTGCTGCTGGGACTAGGACATGAATCAACAAAAGACCCGATTGACATGGTCCGAACCGGTTTGGATATGAATTCGTGTTGTTCTACCAACTCTGAAGTACTCTCCATATCTGCAACTAATGTGGTGGAAATTGAGTCTCTATGAGAAATGGAGAGCCGATTTGTATTTTAAGAGGAGTTTCTACACTTCAAAAAGCAATCCACATGATATGACTTAATATGCAAGAAAACTGAAGGTTTGAATGAAGAATTATGGGCGGCCCAAAAACCAAATACTTGGTGTGGTTTCAGACCTGGACCAAGTGAAAGAGAGACGGTTACTAAATTTTTAATTAAATCAGATTTGCTTCAGATTAAACTGTATATTAAAAACTGAAAATAAAGTTTGTTAATTATTTCGTAGTGTGTTAAAATTAAATGTAAATTTGGATTTAAAATTTAAGTAACAAAACATTTAAAATTATATTAAAAATTTTGATCCGAATAAAAAGCCCCAATTTTTCTACTCAATTGACTGATTTAACATGTAGTTTACCAGCACAAAATCATTAATACGACTTCAAGTTTCAGTTGAACTTAGTCTAGATATAAAAGTGAACTGCAGGTATTCGAGATTCATTAGAGAATCAAAAGGAGAACTTTATTAAAGAACAATTGAGAGAAAAGCTAAAAACTAGCTAATTTGCTCAACAGAACAACTGGAATCGTAAAGATCTAATTTATAAGCCTAAGCTAATTACATATTTACCCTTTTACATCTAATGGCTATATTCATTCAAAGTACTACTAATATATTGTCATCCCCCCACAATGCCAGGATCATGAACATCTAGGAGTCCCAATCTGCAAATCTGTTTTATAAATGCAGGAGAATGCATAGCTTTGTGAAACAGTCTGCCAATTGATCAATTGTTTTTAATGTCATCAAGTGAATGATATTGGCTTGAACTTTTGATCTAATGAAGTGGCAGTCAATCTCTAGGTTTTTTGTTCTCATGGAATACAGAATTTCTTGCAATATGCATTGCATAAATATTGTCACAGAAAATTAATGTAGACTTTGAATCATCAATTTGAAAATCCTTGAGAATGTACAAAATCCACTGTAGTTCAGCAACTGTAGATGCCATTGCCTTTTATTTTGCTTCACTTGAGCTTCTACTTATGGTACTTTGTTTCTTTGATTTCCAACTGATCATAGAGTCTCCAAGAAAAATGCAAGAGCCGGCAATGGATTTTCTTGATTCTTTGCAGTTTCCCCAGTCAGAGTCTATGTAAGCTTTAAGCTGTGTATCTGCAGAAGAAGAGAAAAATAATCCTTGTGCAAGGTTCCCTTTTAGGTACCTTAGGATTCTGTTAGTAGCAGGAAAGATGACTTTCATGTGGGCTATCAAGATTTTGAGATAGCTGTTGCATCGCAAAAGCTATATCTGGTCTGGTATTAGTTAGATAAAGTAATTTTTTCCAATAAGTTTCCTATAATGAGTGTCATCAGTCAATAAAGGTGCTGTTAAATGATCTATATATTCCATGCTTGTTGGAGTTGAGACAGGCTTGGAATCAAAATAACCATATTCAAATAAAAGATCTAGGACATGTTTTATTTGGTAGATTAGGATTCCTTTACTAGATCTCATTATTTCTATTCCTAGTATGTATTTAAGCTTGCCTAAATCCTTTATACTAAAGCAATCATGTAGATACTACTTTGTTTCATCAATTAGCATTTGATTGTTACTTGCTAAAATAACATCATCAACATACACAACAAGAGCAATAAAGCCATCACTGTTATTTTTAACAAATAAAGATGGATCAGCATCTGATTGAACAAAACCTTTCTTAATTAAAGATGAAGTAAGTATGGAGTTCCACCACATACTAGCTTGTCATAGGCCATAAAGAGATTTTGTTAATTTACATACAGCATCAAGAACATTTGATTGGATCCCTTCAGGTAACTTCATGTATATTTCCTCATCTAAACTACCATGCAAGAATGCATTATTGATATCCAACTATTCAAGCAACCAATTGTGTTTGGCAGTTAAAGCTAGAAGGATTCTAACTGTTGTAATTTTTGCAATAGGAGAGAAAGTCTCTAAGAAATCTATACTTGGTTGCTGTGTGTATCCCTTTGCAACTATTCTAGCCTTAAACCTCTCTATACTGCCATCACTATTTCTCTTAATTCTGTAAACCCACTTGCAACCTGTTGGCACTTTATTTTCAGGTAAAGTAATAATGTCCCAAGTATGATTTTTATTTAAAGCTTCAATTTCAAAGTTCAGGGCATCTTGCCATTCTTCACTTTTAATAGCAGCTTTATATGTTTTAGGCTCTAACTCTATACTAATGGTAAAAGAGAAGATTTTTTGGTTTTCACTTAGCCTATTATAATTCAACACATCAGACAAAGGATGGTATATGTCTCTTTCAAGAGCATCAATATTTTCATTCTTATCTAAGTGGCAATGATAGTCTTTCAAATATCTGGGCTAAAAGTGTTTTCTCTTAATCAAACTTTACGTAACTTTGGTAGCTTTCCTATTTGAATCAATACAAGTCTTAACACAAATATCATTTTCTGTGCAAACAGACTCACAGTCAGTGCTGTCAACATAAGGAAATAAATCTCCATGAAATATGACATTCCTAGTAATACTAATAGACTAATCATTTAAGCTTAAAACTCTGTATCCCTTAGCTCATCAACATAACCTAGAAAAATTCCCTTTATCCCTCTTGGATCAAACTTAATTCTGTTTCTAATTAAGCTACTATGAGCACGAGATTTTGTACCAGCTCGCGCGTTCGATGATGATGGTTTTTCAGGATTTTTATCCTTGAATCACACAATTTTCGACCGTCCGATGATCTTCAAATGGGAGTTCTCCTCTTTAAAAATAATGTTTTGGGCCCTAAATAAACATTTAAGACCATAGAAAATATTTAAAAGCTTCAAAGTGAAAATTAAAAGGCTTAAAATATTGTTAAGGGACATAAATTTAAGAGTCTAAAATAATTTAATTAAATTATTTTATTTTAAGAAAATATATCTATATATTTTAAGAAAAATAAAGAGAAAATAAATTTGTATATATATATATATATATATATATATATATATATATATAAAATTTAATTAAGCCAAATGCCCAAAGAAATAGGATTTCTTTGGCCATTTGGGTTGGGCGAGCCGTGCAGACTTCCCTTATAATTCCCCCTATAAATAGGGTATTTTTTGGATTTTAGGGATCAAAAAATTCAAAAAAATATATTTTCTCTCGACAATGATGGATGAATGTTTACAAAAAAAAAAAATATTTTTCTAGAGAAATAATTCCGACTTTTTCTACATTTCCTTTACATTTTTCTTAGAAATTCTTTGATTATTTTCGGATTCAAAACACATTTGGGTTCCAAACTTTATTACTTACAAACCAATTTTTCTCAATCTTTTTCTCTCTAAAAAATCCTCAGATATTCTCGGACCTAAAACAAATTTAGAGTTCGAGTCTGAGTATTTTTAGGATTAAAATAACACATTTCACCAATTAAATCAAGACGAATGAGGAGCACTCCCAAAAATCAAGTATATTTGTCAACGTGGATTTGCACCGAAAGGGTAAGCCTTTGAGTTCCTAGAGTTGCTTTTTCCTGTGTATTATATTGTTGTATTATTTTTTCTTTTCTCCTGAATTCTGAGACGAACTCGATTTTCAACATCGACCTAAGATTTATTTTATTTGTTTAAATTTTATTTTATTAATTCCTTTTTATTATTTATTTAATTGTTACTTTATTTATTTTATTATGTCACTTTATTTTACTCTTTTTATGTATTCTTTTAATTTATTAAATTTTGGGAATGTTGTAATTAAATACATGTTAGAATATCCCACGAAGGAAATAAAAATTATTCCCGGATAACAGACATCACTTCTTACCATGTGAGCATTTTCATTAAATAAAAATGACCAACATATTTGTAAATAAAATGAATAGTTTTATTTCTAAATAAGAAATTTTCAATCGTCGATAATTTAATTAGGCCACACGGGCCTCACTAAAATCAAATCGAGCATACATGTAAAACCGTTGTGGATGTATGTTAGATGTATACCTAGGTTTTATTTTCCTTCGGGTATCGCAATTTCAATTAATTTTTTTTGGAATTGTAATTAATAGATTAGGCAGGCTGTTGCATCCCCCGAGGTTATGTAATTTTAATCTTTACTTTCTTGCATTTATTTATTGCTTTTTGTATGGTTTTTACTGCTTTCCGCATGCGCGTTAAATCATACCTTATAACTCGAAAATGACATAAGTGCGAATATGCACAATTAAGAAGTATGATTTTCTGTGGATGTAATATAATGTGATCTAATAAGAAATAAGCAACTTATCCCAAACCTGAATCTTTGTGCTTAGTGGCCGTCTCCCTGACGTTAAGCCTCACGGGACTCTAATTCCTGGAAGAGCTAATCCAGGTGGCGACTCTACACTAAGAGACAGCGGATTCGGGTTTGACCAATCTAAAAATGTTTTCGCTTTCTCTTTCAAACCTTTCGGGTCCCGAACCCTGTACATTTTATTTTCAACTTAAACACCCCGGAGGACTACACCTCTCATTTAGCGCTCTCTCGGCCCATTGCATTCCGTGTCGTCCGCTCACAATGGCGACTCTGCTGGGGATCTTTCTTAAACTCTTTTTCTCAAAGGTTTTTGATTTTTTGGATAAGTGCTGAAAATTGTTGATCACATTATTTTGTATTTTCTTAATAATGACATATTCATAATTTTCGCATTGCAATAGAGGGGATTAGCCCATAAGTCTAAGGTACCCTATTACCGCAAAGCTTTCTCTTGTACTAATCTGCCTCCCTGAGAAAAGATAGTACTTGTGCGGGTGGAGCCCTTGTTGCCATATCGAATGAACCTCCCTCATTAGAACCCATTTGGGGAGAGGGTTAGAGTGTATTTTAGTGCAACAAGAACCTTCTACATCAGCAACCCATTTACAAACCTCATGTAAATAAACCATAAGTATTTTCCCTGAGGTGTTACCCAATAAACGACCATGCATTATATTTTTCCTGTAGGTGCGCTCCTTAGTATCCTCGTGGTGCAAAGATGAATGAAACTTAGGATAGAGACTAGCTAAATACCCTACGCCCGGGAGTTGTTGTTCGCCACTTTTCTACTGATAAGTTTAATCTATAATGGTTCCAAAATCTCGTGAACTATTGGCTAATAACTGTGTCAAAAACTTGCTCACAAATAAATGTAGGTGTTGTCAATACCCCTTATCACATAGAAAAATGATGATAACTGCAAGTATACAGTTGCAATGTAGTTTTAAAAGATATCGAACCCACAAGGAAGGAACCAGGTCTAAAGATAATTAGGGAAACATAAAAGTAAAATAAAATAAAATAAAATAAAAATAGATTAGAGATTTTTATGGATAGGAAGATTAGAATGAAAAGTTGAGTAAATATAGATGTGATAGATTAGAGACTCTAAATTAATAGATTTTTCACTACGAGCAAGTATAGGAAAGAAAACATGCAAGTTCAACACAAGTGTTACGACACTCTAGATTAATCTAACAAACCGGTTCAACACACTCAGATGTTCAATAATTCACCGCAGAGCAACAAATGAAATAACTTTTCTAAGTCTAGCGTAAACGAGATAAGACTGTTATATAAACCTGGACAACATCAATACTATGCTTAGTACGGGTCGTTCTCACATAGCCACATTTAGCAAGTTACCATTCCAAAAATGTTGGCTCACTAAACAGCGTTATATCACAGATCCAGTGATTATACAAGATATTGTTAACCCCGAAACTACTCTTAAAATTAACGCCAATGCATATAACTTGATTAACATAAAAGACTTAGCACGAAATACGCATTATGACACAGACATATCATAAACTTTGAAATAGAAAGTATAAGTAGAAAGCAAAGCAAAGTTGTAAGGAATGCAAGTGAAAGCTAAAGTTAATCAAACCGTATCCACTCTTTAATGCAAGTCGTCAATTCCCGCAATTCCTGCATCTTCTTTGAATTCGGTCTCGGCCCGTACAGAACCTCCGCTAGGATGCTATTCTTTGCGAATATCGAACAAATGAATATTGAAGAA